>CANXYC010550586.1:0-58195 GCA_948193065.1 Aleurites moluccanus | reverse complement strand
ATCGACTAACATCCTTTCTTTTTCATCCTTTTTAGGCTCAGTCTCTTTGTTTGCCAGCCATGAAGGGTAAGAGTTTGGTTCGCTGATTGCGTGGTTCAGCAGCTTGGTAACTTCTTGCTTTATCTTTAGAGAGCATTCTTTCTTCAAAATAGTTCAAGAATTCCTAGATTGTTTTGCTTGGGAACCTGAAGACATGATGGATATCGATCCAAGCATAGCGGTCCATAAGATTCCAATCTATGAGAATATGAAGCCCGTGAAGCAGAAACTACGGAGGATGAAGATAGAATGGTCTCTTAAGATTAAGGAAGAAGTTACCAAGCTGCTGAAGAACGGATTCATCGAACCAATCTCTTACCCTTCATGGCTGGCCAACATAGTGTCTGTGCCTAAAAAGGATGAAAAAGTAAGGATGTGTGTCGATTACAGGGACTTGAACAAAGCCTGTCCAAAAGATGACTTTCCTTTACCTCACATAGACTTACTGGTGGACCGTATGGCTGGATCTAAGGTAGTCTCCTTAACCAATTTATATGCAGGTTATAATCAAATACAAGTTCATCCACCTGATAAGGAAAAAACGGCTTTTGTGATAGAATGGGGTACCCAATGCTATAAGGTCATACCCTTTGGATTGAAAAATGCTGGGGCAACATATCAGAGAATGGCCACGATAATCTTCCATGACATGATTCACGAAGAGGTAGAAGTATACGTTGATGACATGGTGATAAAATCCAGAACGGCAGAGGGGCACATAGATGCATTAAGGCGTTTCTTTCTTAGGTTGAGACAGTATAACCTAAAATTAAATCCAACTAAATGTGTTTTTGATGCATCTTCGGGTCTATTCTCGGGCCATATGGTGAGTAAGAAGGGAATAGAAGTAGACCCAGCCAAATCAAGAGCCATTTTGAAGATGCCATCTGCTAAGACTGAAAAAGAGATCAAGGGATTCTTAGGACGTTTGCAATACATTAGTAGGTTTATCTCTCAGTTGGCGGATGTTTGTGGACCCATCTTTAAGTTACTGAAAAATGGGGTTTCCAAAGAGTGGAATGACGAATGTCAGCAGGCGTTTCTAAAGATCAAACAATACCTGCTAAATCCTCATATATTGCAACCTCTAAGACCCAGTAAACCCTTGCTGTTATACCTCTCTGTGATCAAAGATGCCATGGGGGCAATGCTAGCTCAGAATGCTGCATATTCGCATAAAGAAAATGCCATCTATTACTTGAGTAAGCGTATGCTTGCCCATGAACTAAAGTACAATCAAATCGAGCAGTTGTGTCTTGCCTTGGTTTGGGTATGCCATAAGCTGCAGCATTATTTGGGCTTATACACCACATATGTACTTGCTGACAAGAGCCCCTTAAAATTCCTTATGGACAGGCCAGTTCTTGACAGCAAAATGGCCCGATGGCTGGCAATCCTCACAGCCTTTGATCTTAAGTATGTCCCAATAAAAGCTATCAAAGGAAGTGTGATAGCCGACCAACTAGCAGCTGCTCCAATAGAGGGTGAACCATTTGAGCCGGAATTCCCTGACGAGGACATCATGGAATTGAAACCTGGAGTCTGGAAGTTATACTTTGATGGAGCAGCTAATAGCAAGAGTTATGGTGCAAGAATAGTACTTGCCATGCCGAATGGGTTACCCATGGCCATTAAGTTGTCCTTTGAGGTAACAAACAATGAGGTAGAATATGAAGCCTGCATATGTGGCCTAGAGGTTGCCGCAAACATGAGGGTTGATTGCCTAGAGGTCTATGGAGACTCTAATTTGATTGTGTCGCAAGCTTTGGGTAAGCAGAAGATAAGAGAAGAGCATTTAGTTCCTTACCATCAAATCAGACAGAAAGACCCTAAGACAATTGGCTAGCAACTTCATACCCAATGGTGATGTGTTGTATAGAAGAGCCTAGGATAACATCCACCTTAGGAGTGTAACAGAGGAGGAAGCTCAGAAGATCATGGAATGGGTACATGGTGGTGAAGAAGGTCCGCACATGAATGATTTTGTGTTAACTAGGAAAATCACAAACTTGGGATATTTTTGGCTTTCAATGAATGATGACTGCGCTAAGTATGTCCAGAGATGTCACAAATGTCAAATATTTGCGAAACTTCAAAAGCGACCTCTCATTCCATTGCATCCAACCACAACACCTTGGCATTTTGCTATATGGGGCATTGATGTCATAGGACGTATCATCCCTAAGTCCTCAAACAGTTATGAGTACATTCTTGTGGCAATAGATTACTTCACAAAGTGGGTAGAAGCAGCCTCTTATCAAGTGTTAAATTCTAAAAAGGTAGCACATTTTATTCGAACTAACATCATTTGTCGGTTTGGATTGCCTTTCAAGATCATCACTGATAATGGGTCTCATTTTCAAAAGGAAGTAATGAATTTGCTCGAAAAAGAAAAGATTCAACATCATCGGTCTTCTCCGTATCATCCTCAGACCAACGGGGCAGTTGAGGCAGCAAATAAGACACTCAAGACCATTCTGCAAAAGATGATCACCAATCATAGGAATTGGCATGAACACCTTCCATTTGCATTATGGGGGTATCGGACCTCCATTCGAACGCCAACGGGGGCAACTCCATATTCTTTAGTATATGGAATGGAAACAGTTCTTCCAATTGAAGTACAGATTTGCTCTGCAAGGGTCATGCGGGAGAATCAGCTCACTGAGGCAGAATGGATCAAAGGGTACCATGACTAGTTGAATGCTATTGACGAAAAAAGGGTGGATGAGCTTTACCGAATTCGAGGGTATCAAAGGCTAGCCCAACATTTTAACAAAAGGATAACTAACAGAGGGTTAGAGGAAGGTAACCTGGTGCTTAAGGAAATCAGAGCTCTTGTGCACGATCCAAGAGGGAAGTTTAGGCCAAATTGGGTCGGGCCATATTTGCTCAAGAAGATCTTGTCCGGTGGAGGTTTCATACTCGCGGATCTGGACAAGAATGAATTTTCGAGTCCCTGTAATCTTGATCAATTAAAAAGATATTTTGTGTAATTCCTGCTTCATGATGCATTGTATGAACAAAACTACGAGGACCTGATTCTCCCAAAAAAAAGTGCAAATGGAGATACGTAGGCAACCCACCTTGGGTGCAGTCCAAAGCATAATAAAATTATCATTTTCTGTGCCTAGATTAATTGGTTCATGCTCGCTAAGTTGAAAACCTGAATAAAGTAGCTTACGCAAAAGTTAGAGCAGCTCGACAAGTTGAAAACTATAAAGGGCAGCTTGGGCAAAAATTAGAGCAATAAAAAAAATAAAAATAAAAATATAATATAATATAATATAATATAATATAATAAAAAATTAAAAAAAGAAAAAAGAAAAGATTCCTCATTCTAAATTGGAATTCATCAACTATCCTCAAGTCCTTTTTCGTAAAAAATATTCTGTTTGTTTATTAGAGTCAGAATAACAAAAATTCAATCTCGTTTTATTTATACAAAATGAATGAAATTCCCATAAAATTTCCAAAACATTGAATCAACAAAAAATGGGTCCTAAGTCTAAACCCGTCTTCTCTTGGGATGAACATCCTCCGAGTTGTCAGAGTCCCCGTCTTCGGTCATGACTGTATCCTGTTTGACCTTCTTCTCCAATTTGTCATCAGTCGTGTCTTGTCCTTCTAGTTTAGTCATAAAGTCTATCTCAAAACCCCCAGTTTCAGTAGTGTCAGCCTCCAGCTCTGTAATCAAGGCAACCCGCCTGGTCTTTTCAATGGGCCAAACCTCTGCGACAAACTAAGAGTCATAACCCTCTAACTTCCCTGACAACCCAACAGGACACGCGAAGCGCATCGATCTCCTCCAGCCATTCATTATGGCTTGGGACACAGGCCCCGTGATGGGAGATGTGGGAAAAATAGCTCCGTCTGGTGGAATACCTAGTGACTGGCCCATCTGTCTTAAGATTTTGGTTCCTTGGTAGAATGAGGTCATAGAGATCCCCAGCAAATAGACCATCTTGTACCCATAACTCATTATAATGAATGAGTCAATTCCATACCAGGAGCAGTACTAGAGCAGCTCTGTAGAATCTTGCTCCAAAAACCAAGCAATCCATTCTTTTTCTGAGCCAAGACGAATGAGAGTTCTTCGCATGCGGTAATGCACAGCCGAATATGGCATTCTTTCTGGGGGAGCCACCACTTGCAGATGGTCCTTGAGCCAAACCTAAAAAGAAACAAAAGGAGTAAAAAGAATGAATGATGAAACAGATGGAAATGCAAGATATTTTTACCTGTAAAATGACGGGGCTGACAGACCAAGGCCCTTTGGATCTAAAGTTTTCATCCAGGTTCTGTAGGGTTTCCGCTAAGATCAAGCCAGCAATGGTTCAACCGCGCTCCATCTGAGCAATTAACTCCACTACCCGAATGTCTCCCCAACCAGGAGAGTTAAAGAAGAGGCATCCAGCAGTCAAACACAGAACCAAAGCGGTCATTCGGTGTTCTCCTCTTATTTTGTTCCCCGGATTCTCCGGATATTAGAACTCAGCCATGACTGCAGTAAGGTTGATCTGACCTTCCATGACCATAGAACTGACTAGCTCGTGTTTCAACCCCAAAAGCCTCCTGAAAGAATGAAAGTAGCCAACCCTATACTCAGGGATTGTTAAAGCCGCATTTGGGTTGCTTCCTAGGATGGCACTGAATTCTTCAAAGGTAGGGCACATTTCCTCCATACTAGCACCAAACCGGAACACGTGGTCAACAGGATCCCAAAACCTAAAGCAAGCCCTCAGAAAGTCCCAATCAACTTTCACCCCTCTCAAAGTCAACACATAATTGATTCCATACTTGCCCAGATTGATTCTTTCGACCTTATCTAGGTTCTTAGTCCATAAAAACATGTGGTGGCTATAGTAGGGCTCCACTGGCCTCTTTGGCTAAAATAAAAGAGAAAAATCGAAAAAAAATGCTAAGAAAGCACTTAGGGTCGCTAGGAAGAGTCAAAGTGACTTTTTCGGGAGAAGGGAGACCCCTTTATATAGAAAAGTGAGCCAAAACAGGCTGGGGTACGCTAAATTGCCACCAAGGCCTGGTGGTGTCGCCATAGGCTTGGGGCAGCAGCACCACCTCATGGTGGCGGCATCCGCCAAGCCCCTGGAATGCCAGGGCGGTAGCCGCCCATAGCCCTGGCGGCACCGCAATAAGCCTAGGGCGGCAGTCCCCCTTCAGGCCGGGGCAACAGCTTTCCTGGGCGATTTTTTTCAAGATTTTTGGGAAATTTATGAGTTCGGGGCATTTTAGGACATTTCCAAAATATTTTTAGGCATGTTTTAAGGCATTTGATTTCATTTTTGGACTGAAAATTACATAGCATGGCATTTTAGTCTGCATCCATGACAGGGGGCAGTAAAATTTTAAAGCATCATAACATACGCAGTATCATCAATACACAATATCATTCATACATCGTTCATAGCATCATCATAGCATTTATACATCGTAGTTAAAAAAAAAAAGAAAGAAAAAAAGAAGAAGCAAAAAGCCGGGAAAGAAGCTCAGGCTCTTCTGCGACGCCGACGAGGGTCCTCCGGTGGACAAGGTAGATCAAACAAGACATCAAGCCGAGTCAACATACTCATCAAGGCTAGCTTCATTCTTCGCCCCACACGATAGTTGTGGCAGGCCCACTCTATAGTAACCTGAAAAGAGTAAAATGTCAAATGGTTAGCTGAAGAATCATTTTCGAAAGCAAAGCTATTAGGTGTCTTAAGATAAAGGATCATTTCCGAAAGCATAAGAAGCATCAATGTACCTCAGGGTTATCAGGGAGGTCTGATGTGTGAGGATGAACTTCATCCGAAAGATGGAACCTCTGTGTCTCTCCGCGAGCATTGATATAGAAGATATCTTCGGGAAGCAAGTGATTGGGCCCCAAGACGACCCGGTCAGGATCATTTCTTGTATCAGGAGTAATGCTGGGACCAGCTGCAGAAAGGTCTCTCGATGCACCCACACTGCGAACACGGCCTGGTCTGGCGAAAGAAGGACCAGCAACACTAGATGCACACTCAGATCGCCTGCATGGGTCGTCGACAGGACCCATTAAACGGTTGCAACAAAATGTTGCATAGTCATCCCTAGGTACTGCATACAGATGGATGGGGAGCCCAGTGTAAGCCTCATCAAGAACCTGCATGTCCATATCCCATATCATGTTAATCGGCGGGTGAACTGGAACTACCCACCTACCAACAGTCTGGACTCGGACCCTTTCTCCCAAATAATATAATTTGTGATATGGTGAACGAAGCAACAAACGGGAACAAACCACAGTAACACTTGGGTCGAATTCCACTAGCATCAGCGGCATGCGGTCAACATAGGGTTTCGTCACAACCTGTGCAAAGATTTGTCATAAACAAAACCATGGAATATGGGTGATGTAAAGTCAGTAAAATACCTGAAAAGCATCGAGGCTGCCGAAGAAAGCCCGTATGGTCCCAAATTCGCATACGCGAGGGCTAGACCATTATTCCTTATTCCACCGAACACCAGCTGGAAAGACATCCAGCCTGGGACTGCTCAAAGTGGGGGCAAGTGTCTGAAAGTATTCATAGGCCCACACCTGGCTCAAGTATGATAAACAGAAAGTCAGAAAGCAAAAGTCAGAACAGGTGCAGAGAGTACCTCCCAAAATCGAATCAGATTCAAAAGCAGAAGATGCAGAAAACATACCTCCCATATGAAGTGAGTCCCTCCATAGGAATAAAAGGCTCCTCGAGACAAGTCGCACATTTCTCGATATATAGTGCTCAGAATAGCGCTTGCCCAATCATGCTCACCCAAGATAGTCATATCCATCAAGCTGGGCAGAATATTCAGGTTGACGGTATCACGATGAGTATGACCGAATGTGCATCCAGCCAGGATCAGCATCATCAGTCTAGCAACTACCTCAGCATCATATATCACCCCAGTAAACGGCTCCATCTCTCTCAGCCGGGCCTAAAGCCAAGTGTGAGGAACTGATATGCGATTCCGAGGGGGATCCTGGCCTATAAGTTGAACCATATCTTCGGGAGTGAAAGAGGCTCTCCAGTCAGAATAGATATCTAGGTGACGGGTTTCGAAGTGTAAACCGGTCAGCATCGACAAGTCCAACGGGTGACCGTCAGTTCCCCATAAGGAAAGTGAAAGGTGTTGGTAGTGTCCCACCATCGCTCAGCCAGAGCTTTGATCAAAGCCACATGGCTTTCAGGATTGTTTTTGACCTTCAGAAAGGACACAAAACCAGTGGGCTCTAACAAAGGTCTTACCGGAGTCTCCTCAAATAAAGTATCAGCGAGGTAGGCTAAATTTGATCTAGCCCCCCTATTCCTGAGCATGGTGTTCTTCAAAAAAAAAAATTTGTAAAAAAAAAATTATAATGACAGATTCCAAATAAACAAATGAACGAATGAAATAAAGGACGAGGTACCTCGATTCTGCCGTCCCAAGAAATGTGTTGCTCGGGTTCCTGAAGTAAGTACTCCGGGTTAGGATTATCCCGTGGGGCCTCATAGCTGTGGTGTCCCCGGTTGCTACTTCCAGAAGCTGAAGCCATCAAGAGGAAGAAAGGAGAAGCTTTAGAAAGAGGATCTAGAGAGAGAGAGAGAGAGAGAAAATGGAAAATTGAGGAGTGAAGAAAATGAGGAACCTCACCCCTATTTATAGATTTTGAGAATCTCAAAAATGACCGTTATGTCCCCAACTTGGCCAAAGACAAGGAAACTTATATTTCTAGAGCAATTCAAGTCGGAACCAGACGCCGTCAATTTTGTTAGATCCGTAGGATTTTTCTCTACCCATAGAGCTATCATTCGTCCAAATCAGACATCGAAAGCATCTATAATTTAGAAAATGACAAAGACAAGAAAATACCAAAAAAGTGAAAAGTTGTCCGGAGCTTGACAGATCATACCTGTGTACCTCCAGGCCCTGCAAGACGCAATCGGAACGTCTCCTTTTGTTCCAAACAGATAGGAATGATCCAGTTCACCTATATCACGTCTATCATTCAGAATAGATAGTCATGATGGGGGGCAGCTGTGAACACTCATTTTTTACACCCTCGGACTCGTACCAACCCGAGCGACATTCCCCGGAACCAAACTCGAGTTCAGACAGACTCGGAGCAGCTTCAGAACGGAGTCTGGGCACGGTTGCCTTCCAGGCTTGGAAGTGCTGCTAGAGAGGGGTGGCGGTGCCGCCACAGCCTTTGGGCAGCAGCCGCCGTGCAGAGCGGCTCTTTGCCGTGGCAGCCACCCTCCTTCACACCCTGTGCCACCAAAACACTATGGCGGCGCCACCACCCCCTTTTGGCGGCAACGTCTTCTATTGCTGGCGGTAGCGACGGTCTACATCCGATTTCTTTCGAATCCACATCGAAAATTGATGGGATTTGACCCCCAAAGCTCCTATTATAAGTAGAGAGCCTCCCCCCACTTCCAAGATAGACAGTAACACACAGAAACACGCCAAGACTCTCGAAAATAAGGAAAAGAAGACAAGAAATCATTTTTATCACTAGATTTCGCCTTTTTTTCCTCTCCAAGTGATATTTTCTTCTTCTTTAGCTCTCTTTGGATTTAAAAGAGTTGCTATTAGGGGCGTATTGAGCCTCTCAATTGAATATTTCTTCGAAGAAAGGTCCCTCCACCGGTTTGTTTTCTTAAGAGCTAAGAAGGCATCCCAACCCATCTTCTCGGACATCATCCGATCCAAAGTGGAACTCTGCTCTGGGAGAGTACTCCGTCCGCCAACATCCCTAAAAGCTAGGGCAAAGGTACATTTTCCTAACTCATCTTCTTTATTTTGGTAAAGCATTAAAATAAAGAATTAAAACTTGATAAATTGGGCATAAAATCAACCCTTCTTCGCGAGAAGGAAGAACTGCGTGGGTTTTGATTCCCATTCAACGGGATACGCAAACAAACTGTATGAAAGCTTCAAATCCAAAAACGACAAAAACCATCTCTATTCTTTTGATTATTTGCTTAACTTTGTTTGTCAAATATATTGTTTGGGGAATGTGTGATCAACCTAAAACCCATAAGGGCTAGAGTTGATATCCCCTATTTTTAAGATTTTGAGATGTAATAATTTACTTTTATTACTCTCTTTAATTATTTTATTTTATTTCAATTGTTCATGCATTTATTTATTTGCTCATGCATCTTATATGTCATTCTTTAATTGTTCATAAAAATCATTTTAAATCAAGGTTAAAATTGAAAGCCAAGTTCAACTGAAAACCTAGTCCCTGAATCCTCTTTGGTTTTTGAGGACTAGTGCACTTTTTTCCTTTTGGATAAAATTGGGGGTTTTTACCTTAAATTTTCTCTACAAAAATAACTTAAGGTGACGACTTCAAAATATCAAAATCGTTTTCAAATAAAAGGCGCTAAGTTCGTCTCCTCCGTGAGAAATCGCCCCTATATGAACACTCTGATGCCCTAATGCTCTCTTTTTCTCCTTTCGAAGAGAACGGGGCTAGGACGGCGGAGCTCGGGCGAGGCCTCACATACCCAAGAAAGCCAACTTGTCGTCCTGTATCGCCTTCTAAATTACATTGCGGAACACAACGCAGTTCTTTGTCTGTTGATGGTAGGAATCGTGCCACTTACAGTAGTTCTTCTTGGCTCTTTCCTCTGATGGGGAAATAATGTGATCGGCCAATAGAGTTATCTAATTATCCTTTAGCAAGTAATCAAATATCTCATCAACTTTGTTTAAATCGAACAAGTACTCACGAGTAATTTAATTTGAACATTTTATCGTTTAGTTTTTTCTTGAAGGCTAATAGCTTACTCAAAGCCAAACATTTTTATTCCCCTCCAGCTTTCAACTCGGTAAGGAAAACTTCCTCATTTGACTCCGAAGCAAAATCGTCCTACTCAATAGTTGTGACTTTAAAAGGATCCCTATAATAAGTGCCTCTTGATAATGCTTTCCTTTAGTCCTTCTCCTTCAATAGTCTTTCATAGTTGTTGACTTGGTCGAGTAGATTATAGAAATATAGGAATCAATGATCTTCGAAGTGCTCCCGAATTGCAATATTCATGCCACTGAAAGCTAAATTGACCAACTCGGCTTCTGATAAGTTGGCATTACAGTGAGCTTTTGCTTTTCTAAACCAGGCAACATATATCTCTGTTGATTCCCAGGTATTTGTATTGTCCTTGCCAGATCGGCCAATGTCACAGTAGGTAATGTTCTGTAGAATTCGATTTGAAATCTCCTCCATTTGCCCTTAAGTTGTAGTGGAATCCGGTCTCAAATAGTGTACCAAGTAAAGGCCGATATTATGAGGGAATTGTCAAATAACCAAAGCTTCAAAAAGTTCTTGGCTGAAGCTTCCCCACAATACTTGAATTGTCCTCCCCTAAGAAAAGTATAAATTTTGGGATGTTGTATCCTCTAGGTAAAGGGTACACTCGGTTAATCCAATTCGAATATGGTTTTCTGTAAATCGACTGAGCATTCTCTCCAAATTCAACTCCCATCCTCCTCAAAGCACTTATCAAGTCATTATTAATTACTAGAGGATCTCTTTCCTTTTAGTGGTCCCAGGCATTTTGAACACCAAATTCCATATCAGCGGGCCAATAGTTTGGCCTTTGCTTATACCCTTGGGTATCTAAAGGATCATCTCTCATGTGATAAGCATTAATCGATACAGGATTATACAAATGGATTATTGTTATTATTTGGATTTATTGAGCTCCAGCCAGGTAATCCTTATAATGCTCCTCCTCTTTGTTGGCTCGGTGTAAGATATTGGCCTTGTTGTACTGCAACTCTTCTCTCTTATTCGAGGCATGCCTTTTGAACTACTCCGCAAAGTTTCTTATACCGGCCATATCATTATTTTTGCCCTCCATAAGTTTAGTGAAGCATGTCAAGGTTGCGGTGAATTGATCGAGCGATCTGTCAATCATTCGTTGAACAGTCCGATTCTCATCCACCATAGGTCTTATGACGGTAGTTATCTGTTGAATCATGCCTATGAAAGATCATTATTTTATCGGGTTACTCTATCAACAATGGCCCTTTGCTCAACCGCACTCAAGGTAACAGTACTCGGTTGTATAGTTCACCAAATGTACTTAGGATCAATTTGGTTGGATTCGGTCGCCTCTTGTTAGGAGGATCACCCGCTGCATTAACAGATGTCATGCTTGCATCACCAACTTTAAGTGCCTTGTTAGCATTTTTGTTTTTTTTTTTTTTTTTGCCATAATTACTGTTCTAAGTAATAGGTCCATTAGGTGTGTCAAAAAAATATTTGTACAAAAATTAATAGACTCAAATAATGTAAAATCTCTTGATTATTTAATTAATAAGTCCTTATTACAGCCTAATGGCCCAAAATATAAAGCAATAAGTACACTAACAAAATTCTTAATTACACTGCAAAGTTCAATCAATATTTAGGTATAGAAATCATCAATTAATCTAAACTAGGGGTTTGGTTCAATAAAAATAATCTGAAAGCACCTGTATGTAGGTTAAAAACTATCGACTATACTTACAGGGGATTTGATATTTAGGCTATTTGAGCCGTGAATCAAAGAGTGAGTGTATAGGCTAGTCCGTGAACTCAAGGAAAAAGGAGTTGCTAAAAAGCTAAATAGGGTCAGGTCTGTGTGTAGAAAGAGCCAAATTAAACTGATTAGGGTCTGCTTATGCTAAATACTATACAAAAAATGAATAATGAACGGGGCATGATCTAATAACGATGTGGTCAGTATCTTCAACTGCCACTTTCCTTGATTGGTGAGATCGGGCCCATGTTCTACGGAGGGGAGCTTGATGGCATGATCGATTTCCTAACAACGGTTACTTTTTTGAAACCCAAAAAACAGTCTGCAGCTTTTGATCTCATGGGCCTTCTTAATTGAGCTTCAACTTGGGCCTGAGGTTCATCCTGTGTCATATGGCCTTATTTTTAAGCTCATGAATCTTTATTAATGGGCTTGATTTAATTTTGGGCTGGTGTAAACAGTCCCAAAAACGTATATATAGAGACCAAAGTCAGAAATGATTTCTCGAATGTCATATTCAATTATAGGTAGTTCCCTCCCTAACCGCTCTGAAATTTTAAAGGTGAACTATCCAAAATACTGAAAATGGTTATAATAAGCCGACTACGTTAAAATTTTAAGAATGAATATTATAAATTTAGAATTAAAAAATTAATTTTTTAAAATAAAATAACTATTTTTTATTAATTTTAATAGATCTCATAAATTAAATAATAATTTATTTAAAAAAAATAAAAATTAAAGGGTCGAAAAAGAAAAATGAAAGAATATATAATTAAATAATATTTCATTAGGGATTAAAATTTAATTTTTTAAAATAAAATGATTATTTTATTAATTTTATAATTTTTAGAGATTAAATTGTAATTTTACATTAAAAAATTTTAAATCGCCCTTACATATGATTGAATCCGCCTCTGAGTTATAATTAAGAAATTATTTTTCTCGTAAATATTCCATTATCTTCATAAAATAAGTAACTATTTGAATTAAAAATGATAATTAGGGTTTTTTTTGGTGTTATATTCTTGATTGCTTTATTAATTATCTAAATATATAGCAATAATTTACAAATTTGAAAAATTCTTCATCTCACATTTTATAATAAGGATGATGTTATGAAAAATAAATAAAAATAACAATAACAATAACAACAAAAATAAGAAATAAGAATGTAAAAGATGAAATTTTTTATTGTCTTCTTGGTGTGTATTATAAAGTAATATGAACTTTTATTTATAGGGTTCATCTCCATCATAAATTACAATATATAAACCCACCATAAATTATAATATAAATTATATAATAAAATTAAATTTAAATAAAAAAACTTATGAGTAGTGGGATAAATGAATGAACATTCACATTTATTTATATATTTAAAACACTTTCCTTGGATGTCTATTTTTATAAAAAATATGCCTCATTAAAACTTTACTAGTAAAAATTCAGTAGAAAAAAAATTAGTGAAGGAAAAATAGTATAATATTCTCGTATTATAAATAGTACACTGTTTTTTTTTAAAAACCTTATCAAGAAAATCTAATGGGACAAAACCTTTAGTTAAGGAAAAAAATAGTATAGTGTTAAACTCTCTATATTTACAATATCATTAAAAATCTTTAATGCGTCACATTTCAATACTGTTAACTAATTTTTTGAATATTATAGTAGGTAATACCTTAGTAAACAAATTTGTTAGATTGTCACTTGAACGAATTTATTGAACACCAATTTTATCATTTTTTTATAATATATTAGTGCGTCTATTGCATAAAATATGATATTTCAGAACAAAAAATTGTTTTATTATCTTCTCTAACTGGAAAGAGTCATTATTCACATTAAGTGATCGAACAATCATTGAATTATTCAATGAATATGCTTTGTATATAAAATCATAAAAGAACATTTTGTATATAAGTTAACTGATAAATAAAAATTTCTCTGGTCAAATATTCAATTTGTAAACTGAGATAAAATTTTATTTTTCCAAGATTTTTCATCTCAAATTCTTTTTTCAAATAATATTACTTTGAAAGTTATTCAGGAATTTCAATAATATTCAAATCATCAATATATATAATAATTATAGCAAATTCATATATAAATTTCTTTATAGTATTGCTTTTATATTATACTTTGAACAAGTATTCACTAAGACGATTTTACCATATGAGCCCAAATTATTTTAATCCATATAAAAATCTTTATAATTTAATTAAATAAATTTCTCGAGAACTTAAATTATATTTTTCTAATATTTTAAATCTTTCAGCGATTTTCATATAAATATCATTATCAATTGAGTCATATAAATAAGTTGTGACTACATTCATTAGGTGCATATAAAGTCTTTCATACATTACTATATTAAAATATTGTATCCACCACAGAATAGTATAACTATTCATAATTGATTTCAGGTTTTTATGAAAATCCCTGTGCAACAAGTCTTACTTTGTATTTTACAATTTTTTTTTTCTCATTTTTTTTTTTGCACAAAAATCTATTTATATCTAACAGTTTCACAATTTCTGGTGTTTGGACTACTGGTCCGAAAACCTTATGATTTTTAAAAGAATCTAATTATGCTTATATTGTATCTTTTCATTTTGTTCAATTAACTTTATTTCAACATTATTGAATAAATCGTGGTTCAAAATCATCATTTTCATTTATAAAAATATGTTATACCATATGTAAAATAGAAGTTAACAATTATTTCATTTTGATTCTATCTTTTTTCATAACTAACATAATTTATCAATATCTCTTCATTTTTACTAATTTCATGTACTTGTACTTTTTCATGAAATATATCTATGTTAGTATCTGCATTTTCAATAGAATAATCTTTATTATTTATTATTTTTCTTTTTTGATGATTTTTATCCTTATAACAATAGCTTTTCACGTTTCAAACATTATTGAAATTTATTAATATTAATAAGTTGTCATTCTAGGACAACAATACAAATTAAAATATTAACAGTTATTATATGAGATTTTGTTACTCGTTTTAGATCAACAAGTGCATCCAGTAATTGATTTGCTAATTTTTCTAGATAAATTAATTTATGAACTTATTGTTTATATTGTTTTATATTTCTTAATTTTTATTATCTCTCCCTAATGCTGAGAATATTATTTCATCATATGACAATTTGCAAATCGAACAGTAAATATATCACCATTAATGACTCAAAATATTTAATTATTGGGGGAGATTTATATCTAATTTATATTTCTAACCAATTTTGAGAACTCATCTTAGTGTGTTGTGGTGAAATAATTATGATATATACCGCACATTCATAAATTCTTGGATGAGAAATATCTGGTTGTTAACCAAAAGTCAATCTTCTAGTTTTTCAATGGATTCCAACATAAATTTTTAATATTTTTCTATTATTTTTAAACCAAGATGACCTAACTTATCATTCCAAATAATAAAAATATTTGGATATGTAAATTTCTGATTTACTATAATATTATTTTCAATTCCACTAATTTTTGTATAATACAAATAAAAAAAGATAACAAAAAAATTTTCATTATATTTTTCTACCCGAAATAATGCTTGTAATATAGAAGTATTATTAATTTCTCTCATTTACTGTCTCAATATGATATTCGTTACTGCGAATATCTTTAAAACTTAATAAATTTCTATAAGATTTTGGAGAAAATAATGCATTATATAAAATAAGTGTTGTTCCTCTTAGTAATAATATATTGACTCTTCTGGAGCTTTCAATTATTTTTTGTTTTACCAGAAATAATTGCCTCACCCATTTTTAAATAAGAAAAATACTTGACTTTTTAAAATTATACGAGCTATCACACTATTCACAATATATATATTGAAATCAATTCTCCCTTTCAATATTTTTAAAAAATTATTGTCACACCCCGACACAACCGCTGCGATGGTCCTAGGGCAAGGGTAGGCATAAGGCCACCATAAACCCCGTGTTACCCTAACTGAACCTGCCTCACTCAATAATCATACATTCTAACCAATACAAAATATTATATCTTATAAATCATCATTTATAATATGACTTCTCTACTTGTTCCTTACCGATCAAGAGATGAATCCAACATCAATATGGAACAAGTGAGAGTCTATAAATATCATCCATGGCTGCAAAATTAAACATCTCATATCTAACTATGAAGCTCTAAGAGAATGTATCTCAATAGACATGATTATATATACATATAATAAAATAATATCCAAAATAATTACATTCAAGCTTCTTGGGAAGAATAAGTCAAGAAGTTATATCCTCTGGATTAGCTCTCTCTCGAGCTATACTAGCACTTGAAACCACAGAAGAGGGATGAGCCTTCAACTCAATAAGATATGAACAACATAAATCAAGAATCTGAATATCAAATCTTGAACATGAACATACATATATATATATTTATATATTTGGGGTTTGAAAGAATATCAAGTTTTTTTTTTTTTTTTTAACTTGGAAAGAACATGAGTGCTTATAATATTTAGCATTATCAAATCATATCACAAATCTAATCATGGTTCTCATTTAGAACATAAAATGCCCACAAAGGATGGCATTATCAAATCTCATATGATAAAACTGATCTTATATCATAACATACATATCAGTAGCCTTGCTACCTTAACGTGGCACATATGCTTGCGCGGGCATATGCCTAGAGCTCATGGCCTCCTCTAGGTGGAACACTGATAAAAACCCTATCAGCCGAGCTTCCATTGTGCATATTGAACCAATGAATTTACTCTCATTGGAAAAAGCATTCTATGCATATGTATCTCAGGGTCATAAAGAAAATACTGCATTCTCAACAAATCTGAATTTGGTCAAGAGATCAATTTAGCACTTATAGCAAAGGCTTAATCATGATCTTGGTCCAAGAAATAACCAAGTCATTATCATATATATATATATATACGTATTTAGCAATCATCTCGTAAGAAGTAAACACATTTATGATATTCATACTTACCTTACAGCAATACTTACAACAATACTTTCCACTAAATCCGATCAACACAGTATTTAGCAATCATCTCGTAAGAAGTAAACACATTTATGATATTTATACTTACCTTACAGCAATACTATCCACTAAATCCAGTCAACACTTACTTAATTGAATAACCTCCTTAAATTCCTTGAACTAACCAAGCCAAATAAATCTCCAAATTTCATAAATTAGGATTTTCTTAATTAATAATATATGCTATGATTCCTTATAATTTAATCATCTTATAGTCTCTATTATTGTTTCCCAACATCAATTTAATTTATCTCTCAAAGAAAATCTGAAATTCAAAACGTACTTACTATTCACATCACTATTCATCAAATCTCATAAATTTTGATATCTTCCATATTAATCAAAATTAATAGTCTTAATTACTAATAATAGACTCTATATACTTATAAATAACTATTCTAATTACCAGAAATTCTTAATTTAAAGAGAAAATGAAGTTTGGAGAAAATTACTTTATTTTCCCCAAAACTGAATTCTTGAAGATTCTTACTTGAAATGATGATCAAAGCCCTTTTAAATGAGTTAATCTAGTGATTTAATGCATTAATTCTGAGTATTAATGCATTAGAAAATGAATGGAATAAATCAGAAAGAGATAGGAGAAGAAATGAAGAAGGACGAAGAAAAAGAAAGAAGAAAATCGTGAAACATAGCTACTGGATAACTAGTTAAATAGGCTACTGCCTCTCAATTCAGCTTCGCCAGCTCGCCTCGCCAATCCGCTCCAGCAAATGCCACTTCGCATAAGCCAGCTCGCAAATGCCACTCAGCATTGCCGGCTCGCAACGCTAGTTCGCATTGCCAGCTCGCAAATGCCACTTCGCATATGCCAGCTCGCGAATGCCACTACACATTGTAGGTTGCAACACCACTTCGCCAATCCTCTTCTTCACCTATTGCCACCTCGGCAATCCCACTTCGCCAATTCTCTACTTCGCCAATTGCCACCTCGGCAATCCCACTTCGCCAATTGCCGCCTCGGCATTCCCACTTCGCCAATTACATTTCGCCAATTCTCCACTTCGCCAATTGCCACCTCAGCAAACTCACTAAGCCAATTGACACCTCGACAAACCCACTTCGCCAATTGCCACATCGACAATCCCACTTCGCTAATTGCCGCCTCGGCAATCCCACTTCGCTAATTGTTGTCTCGGCATTCCCACTTCGCCATTTCTCGTCTTCGCGAATATCACTTCGCCAAATGCCACTTCGCCAAATGCTACTTCGCCAAATTCCATTTTTGGTGAACTGGAATCCTGTCTCGCCAGCTCTCACTAAAATAGTTCGTGAGCGAGATAGAGAAGCCCAAAAGCCCTGATTCTTTTCTCAATTGAACTGGACACACACAGCTACAATTTCCATGTTTACCCCTTCAGCTCAATCAACCTCTCACCATCTTGCAATTGAGAAACCATCTCGCACTACTCGTATCTACCCAGCTGGAAAACCTTCCTTGCTAACTCATACTAAACTAGCTCGCAAATGAGCTACAGACCTCTAAACTCCTTGATTCTTTTTGTCACTTAAAATAGATACTCAAGGGTCCAACATATCTAAAATTCAAATAAAAAAGGATATCTACACAAACTATGATAAATTTCTAAAATTCACCCTGACTTTACTGCCCAAAATCATCTGAACATGTCTGATTAATTCCACTCTCAACTGAGCTATACTTATCCAATCCCTCTAAAATTTTACATCCAACAATATAACACATAAAGGAACATTTCTCATGATTATACTTTTAACTCATTCAGCCTCAATCATTCCCAAAAAAATTAAATATTCTCAGATTCCTACAGAAAATAATGAACCAGATAAGTCCTGGTCAAGGAGGCATATCTCCTCTCACACACAAAATTTCACAAAATCCTTTTACAGACCTAAATATGAGATATAAATCTATAACTTTTATATTTTACACTTTTCCAAATTATTCCTTTAAAGTTATGAAACCAGCCTCACAAACTCCTCCCTGCATACAAAATTCTGGATTACTCAAAACATTTCTATATCCTCAATCAATTCAACAAACATATAATTAATAATAAATAAAAAATGACAGGTATTACAATTATCTATTACATCAACATGAGCAATATTTATATAATTATAATTAAAGTTATTATTGTTAGAGATAAAATTTATCTTCACATTTTTTTTTTTTTTTTGCGATACTTGATAAATATCAATAAAATATTTTATAATACGTTAAATATGCAACCAATTTTTCTTCATATCATATCGATAATATTTACTTTAAAAAATTTTGACCACCTTTTTTATTCTTATTTCTGTATAATTTTATCTTATTTTTGGTAGTGATAAGTATTTTTATAATATTTCTTTATTCTTATAAAAAAAATAATTATTATATATTTACCTTTAAATTATCACATTCATTTCAAGGAATGGGATAAAACCAGTGGGATATGTTTCATGAAATTTTTTTTTTTTTATTAATGACTTGTTATTTTATTAAGTTAAATATCATTGAATTCACTTCAGGGAATGAGATTGAATCAGAATGCATGAAATTAATTTATAATATTTTTATAATTTTTTTATCGATATTGCTACTGCATGAGCATATTCGATATATGAAAAAATATTAACATATCATTATTTGTAAATATTTTCCACACGTTAAGAGTTAATTATAACAAAAAAATTAATATATTTGAAATAAAAAAATAACTTTGCAATATCAAAATAAATAAATTCACTATCATTATCAATACATGATTAAATTAAAAATATATATATAATAATTATTCTAATTTTTTTTCACTTATACTTTTATAAGATCACAAATATAAATCATTTTCTTTTATTTTAAATTATATTTTAACAAGTATAAAATGTTATAATATATACAAAATCAAATATCAAAATTAGAGTAGAAAAACTTACATGGATTTAATTGTTTAAAAATGAAAAATCGTGCTAATAACGTATTATGAAAAATAAATAAAACAAAAATAAGAATAAAAACAAAAAAAAATAACAACAAAAATAAAAAATAAGAATGTAGAAGAATGAGATTCCTATTGTTTTCTTGGTGTGTATTATAAAGTAATATGAATTCTTATTTATAGGGTTCATCTCCATCATAGGTTATAATATATAAACTAATTATAAATTACAATATAAATGGTGTAATAAAATTAAATTTAAATATAAAAATTTATGAATAGTGGGATATATAAATTCATATTTATTTATATATTTATAACGGACGATTTTTTTTTCTTTTGAAAAAATTTGGAAAACAAAATAGGGGCAGGGATAAGTAAATAGCTAGGGTGGTGAGAGAGTTGGACAATCCATAATGGTGGTGGATAATTAAACAGTTTAGAATGTGCCCACAAATTAAGAAGATATAATGGCTCACAATGGTTGATATTAACGTAATAACTGCTTCAAAATGAATCCAATTGGTTCCACCAATATAAGGACGTGGAAGTTCAAAAGCCAAACAACAAAATTTAATTAACCAATCACGTATTAATTAATAATTTAGAATTTTATTATGAATATAAAAACATCAACAATTTTTTCTACTTTCATATATAATTCTCACATTAAAAGTGATGTATATAGGTGAGTGTTTAATAAAATTTTTTGATGTGATTGTTAATTTTTTTATTTTTAATAATTATATTAAACTCGTTTAATTGTAGTTGTTAATTTTTTTTCATAGTAATTATGGGATTGTTTGATTGGTCAACTAAACACCTCTAATTGTCGATTGCCAATATAAGCATCGTCAATTGAAAAAATTTGTGTTGTTTGGTTGGCCAATTAAAAACTCTAATTATGACAAAATTTCTCTTCAATCGACAAATCTCATAAACAGCTATAAGCTGCTTTTAGCGATTGGCGATATGTCAATCACACTTTTATATCAATCGCACATTTAACAATCGCTCTACTAAACACACTCTATATTAAACTCATTTCGTTAATAATAGTTATTATTTGTTAAATAGCTATTAAATAATCAAATAGTTGTTATATACAAGAATTTCAATTTAGTATTTTTAAATCATTTCTATTTATTTAAATAAAAAGATTAAATTAATATTTAAATAAAAAATAAATATTATTTTTTTAATAGTCGTTAAATATATTAACAATCAATAATTAATAAGAATTTTATCAAACACTTATAACAATCAACTATCAATTAACAACTACTAGTTATCAGCTAACCAGTTATGAGCAACAGTTATGCATGAAAATGGTTTCCGAACCGTCGATTTTAATTTTCAAATTAAGTGAACTAGAATCGAAATATTAAGAGATAGTTTCGATTAGGTTTAGGAACAATCGATTTCAAAATGATTTCGGTTCCAATTTCAATTCTAGTTTAATTTCGGTTCAAAACAGTTTCATTATGCATAAATTAAAATTTTGAGGAAAAAAAAGGATTTGAATTTAATTTACCAATTAAATTCTTATCCTTATTGGCATTTGTATTTCTACTTGCCATTATAAAATTTTTGGTATAAATATATAAAGTAAAATAATTAATAATGCTAATAGAACTATAAATGAGAATTAGAATAATTAAGGAGATAATAAAATAAATTAATTGAGAATTTGGATGTTAATTGAAATATTGAGATTATGAGATAATAAAATAAAATTAATTAAAAATTTAATTATTAATTGAGAGATTGAAATTATGAGATAATAAAAATAAATTAATTGATAATTTGAATGCTAATTGAGAGATTGAGATTTGAAAGAGATTGATAGAAATGGAGAAATAATGAATAAAATGCTATTATTTATAGACTTACTATATTTTTTTTTTTACTAAAATACCTTTGAAAACTAGCCATTTTTTACTATTATTAAGAAATTAAAAAATAATAAATATCAATATTTTTTATTTTTTGGTTTGAAACTAAATCGAAACAGTTGATTTTGGTTCGATTCAAAAATTATGAGAATTGAAACTAAACTTTACATTCATGGTTGGATTTCAATTAAATATGGTTTCAATTTTAATCAATTTTGATTTTTGTTTGGACCGATTTGATTTTAATTTTAAATCAAACCGTAATCATGTCTAACAACAATTAATAGTTAACAATTATTACGAATAACAAAATCAAATTTGATTTTAGTCTATTGATAATTGGAAGTTTGCCCAAATTAGGGTTGAGATATTTCATTCTTAATAACTTATTTGACTTATAATACAATATTGTATAATTATTTAAGGATTTACTCGGAGATAAAAGAACATATATCTCTTTTATTTTTTAAAATTTTTTAGAATATTTTAAAATAAGTTATGAGATTTGATAAAATTAATGAAATGATGATTTTATTTTATAAAATTAATTATTTAGTTCATAAATTATAATTTAATTATTTTTTTATTTTTTTATTTTCTTTTAATTTTTTAATTTTTATTTTATTTTCTTTCAGAATTATTGTAGTGTTTTCTTCTTAAAATTTTGTGCCCATTATATATATATATATATAAAGAGAGAGAGAGAGAGAGAGAGGTATAAATAAATACTTTTCTTTTCTTTTTTCCAAATGATACGTAGTACAAATGCTGGAATTACATACAAAAAACAAAGTCATGTGGTGGTCAAAGTAGACATTGCAACATGTATATAAGTTTATCTCCAAAAAGCAAAGTGAAATATCACCCTCAAATGTGGTCTGCTTTCATGATTTAAGTATTGACTATAGTTATAAAAGTCCAGTTTTTGTCGTATAATATACAGATATTTTTAAAAAAAAATTATGAATCTTACTGCATGAATTTAAAAAAATAAATGAAGAAAGACGTTATTGGTAAGTCCCATCAATATTAATATCTTTATCTTTATTTTTTTCTCACATGGACTTTCATAAATGTATGCACTGGCGTAATAAGGAGGAAATTTGTAGGTGAACCTAATAAGGAGATAAGTGCAAGAGTTTATCCCTAATCTATTTGAAAGTGTATATTATATTTTTATATAATTAGTTTTTTAAAATTAAATAATTAATTTTAAATATTAAAGTTATTTAATTAATTTTTATTTTATAAATATGAAAAATTAATAAATATTTATTTAATTAAAAATATATTTTTATAAAAAATATAACCATTATTTTTAAAATAGAAATTATTAAAAAATTTATAAAAAATTATTTTTAGTTTTTAATTCTCCTACTAATTTTGACCCTTTTCAAATAAAATTTTCTAAATGTTTGAATGAGCAATTTTCTGAATGTTTGAACCAGCAATTCAAAGGGTAGGTGATACAGTAGTATAATGAACAACAATAAAATTTGGAAGGTAACATAACTAATTTTTTTTTTTTTTTGGTAATAATTTTTTCTAATGAATGCCCTTTAAATAAAAAATTTAGATAAATTTAAATAAATAAATATAAAAATAAAATATATGTATAAAAAAGTGAATATTTTGGTATATCACTTGTAATGATAGTGATTAAAATGAAATATAATTTTATTAAAATATTTTTTTTATTTAATTTATTTTTATATTAATTTATTTATATTTATTTAATATTTTTATTTTATAATTATATTTTATATAAAATAATTGTTATGTTAGAAAAATAGTATTTTATAATTAGGGGAAAGAGATACGGACATGATATTGTTAGGTAAGAGATTAAAACGTTTAGTTCCCCCCAAAAAAATGTACTATTACACATGCATGTATATATCTTAAACCTAGCCCTATTTTCTCCTCCCATCTCTCTCTATATCTTGTTATATTTCTGATCTCTGAACTCTTCTGTACTTCTCCTTTTCTGTACTTTGTTCTGTCCCCGAACTATCTCTCTCTCTGTCTCTCACCAACACCAACATGGTGCAGCCAAAGAAGTTCAGAGGGGTGAGGCAGCGTCATTGGGGTTCTTGGGTATCCGAAATTCGACACCCTTTACTGTAAGATCTAAAAAAATGATTATATATATCTGTCGATTTAATTTATTTGAATTATTGTCTTTTTCGATATTAATTTTTTCATTATTTATCATCCGTATTATTAATGTACAGGAAACGGAGGATTTGGCTAGGTACATTTGAAACAGCAGAGGAAGCTGCTAGAGCTTATGATCAAGCTGCAATTTTAATGAGTGGCCGTACTGCAAAAACAAATTTCCCAATATCTCAAACTTCGAATGGAGATCCAAAACCTACCGACCCATCACCAACTGCTATGACTACTACTTCCACTAGTACTACTACTGCTACTAGTGCTGCAGCTACTAGTAGTAGTTATCCGAATGGTTTATCTAAAATTCTTCATGCTAAGCTTCGAAAGTGTAGCAAAGCACCATCGCCTTCAATGACATGTTTGAGGCTAGACACTGAGAATTCTCACATTGGAGTTTGGCAAAAGCGTGCAGGTCAACGTTCGGATTCCAACTGGGTCATGACTGTACAACTTGGGAAAAGAAATCACCACCATCACCAAGATGATATTTCCTATGGTACACTCGCTTCCAGTGAGTCCTCCGGGACTTTACCGAGACCGGAGTTAAGAACAGAGATGGATGAAGAAGAGAGAATTGCTTTGCAAATGATAGAAGAGCTCAACGGGAATTGTCCTAGCCTGTCCTTCGGGGTTCAAGATGGGGATGGTAGCTTTTATCTTTAGTGATATATAAATTTTATAATTTTTCGTTTTAGGCCGGGGGGTGGGTGTGTGGTGTGGGCGGGGGGAATTGTGTTTATATAAGTTGCATGTGACATTCCTATAAATTTGCTATTGGGCAGACAGTCCAATATTTAGGGGTTAGACATGCCCTGCCTTATGGGCAGATCAATAAGGCATGTGCTTATGGCTTCAAATTTGAGTTCATATGGTGGTATTGATATGTATTTTATTTATTTTTTTATGAATTTGTGTATATTATTATTTAAGAAAAATAAATTATTTAAATAATTTTATAAGCTTACATATATTATTATTTAAGATTTTTATTATATAATTTTATTATTTAAATAAAAATAATTAAATTAAAAAAATAATTCATTGTAATTTTGTCTAAAATTTCAGTTCAATTAAAATGGACTCCCGGATTAGTAGGATTACGAATACCCACCAAATAGAAAAAAAAATAATTGTGAATTTCTATCCAAAAAAAGAAAAATATATAATTATGAATTTCTATATAATTTTTATTTATTTTATTATTTATATTATTACATATATATATATACACACAAACATATGATACAATATATAATAATTTTTTTTCTTTTTTTTTTTTTTGTAAAATTAGTTTAGTGACTCAATCTCATGTCCTCGTAGGCTCAATATTATTTTTATATTACTTACTTAAAAACTCTAATAATACTACATATTAAAATTGCTGGTGTAAATTATAAGATAATGTAGAAGTTTTCATCCCATATCTGTTATTATTATATTTTATATTTTATTTATTATTAAAATTTTATATTTTATGTATTATTAGCCACATACCATTTATCCTCACTAATGAGAATCTTATACAGTGTTCTACACCTAAAACAAGAATCACCTACACCAATTCCTGTATTGATAGGTAATTGGTTTTCCTCAACAACAAGCATTCCAAGCCAATATCCTCTTTCTTCTATCGAGATGACTACAAATATTTGTCTCAATCAGAGGAAATAAATCAAGCACTATTTCAAAATAGTTGTAGTAACAAAAATTATTTATTTCCCTACCAACATTAAGACAAGTAATTTATATTATAACAAAAATTATTACATAAAGCAGCTTAATATTTTTTTTATAAACCAGAAAGCCTATTATTAGAAGAGAGTAGAAATGGTATAGTCCAATAACATCAGTAGACAGACACTGCAAAAAGAAGTCGAGAACAATGGGAAAGAAAAACAACTCAGAGCAAGAGACGACAATCAACTGATACAAATTCATGAAAGCACCACTAATCCAGGCTAACAGCTTGCTTCGAAAAGAATCTGCTAAGGAATTCGTCTTCCAAGGAAGATAGAGCACCTAGGGAGAATGCAGTAAACTATTAATTTGACGGAAAAGTTACTTTAGCCTCATGTCAACATAATAAGAAAGTTATAAATTCCGAAATAAAATTTAATTTTATCTATTATAAAATAAGAATGGAAAAATCTGTAGTTAAAAAAATAAATAAAAATAACCAGAGTAAGAAAGGGACCACGTGTGAATAATAGTCCGAACATGACCTGTGTGAATAATAGCCCAAACATGGGACATCAATTAAGGCAACCATGAGGTAATAGCCTGGACACTGCAAAAGCATGTGAAAAGACCTTGAGTTCAAAAGACCGTCAAAAGCATGTGATCATATACGGCGTTCATGAGTATGGCTGTAATTGAGCTAACCCCAACTTTAATTTGCCTCAACTTTAATTTGTTTAAACTGAACTCAATGTTTTTTTCTGAATGCAAGCTCGAAATTTCTTGGTTCATTTAATTATTAAAGAAACTTAATTTTAATTAATCAAAAATTTATTTATAAATTATAATTAAACTCAATTTATTAATAAATTATAATTGAGTTAAACTCGAGTTGGAGTTAACTTATTTTGAAATTCGTATATAATTAGTTTAATGATTGATCAAAATACTCAATTTTTTAAATATTTATTTTTCATAAAATAATTATAATAAAAAATACTTAAAACTAATATAAAAACAAAAACATCAAATTTATAAAAAAAATTCAATCACAAAATTGCACATTACATATATCTCAAATATATTAATTAATAAAAAGATATTTTTAAAAATTAGAATATTAAATTATACAATAACAACAAAATCTTAATCTAAAATTCTATTAACATCACTTAAATATAATTATAATTATATAATATTTATTTCAAAGTTATCTATTTTTCTAAAGATGTAATGTAGTATTGATTTGTATAATATCATCAAACTATTTACTTGTATATTTTATATATTTATACTACTCTACTAATCCAACAAATAAAATATATACAACTTAAAAATTAAGTGAATAAATATTATATTTTATTATTAAAAAAACATAATAATAAATTTTCTAATAAAGAGTAATTTTTGTTAAAATTGAAAATGAAATTAAATATATAATTTATTTCCCTTTTAAAAATATTTAAGTCATCTCCAACTCACAACACCAAAATACAGTCAACTTTATACCATTTTGCAATTTATATCATATCAAATAGTAATTTCATCTCCAACCATAACTCTATTTATAACATCATTTTTTACACAAAAAAAATATTATTTTTATATTCTTTTTTATCTATTTTATATAATTTATTATAATTCTCCACTATTTTATAATATTTCACTAATTGCTCATAAATAAATTTGTTTTACATATTTATCAACAAATAGCAAAATTGTTAATTTAACAAAGTGATAATATAACAAATTAAATTATAATAATTTATTAATTAAATGACTCATTTACTATTAATATATTACTTACAATAAAATTACATTAACAAAATAATTAAAAAGACTTATATTATATTTATAGTTAAAATTAAATATAAATATGAAAGAATTAATATATATATATATATATATATTTGAAATTTTTTTATTGAAAATTTCAATTTAAATATAATGGTACTTTTTTATAAATTAAAATTTTTAAAATTAATTGTTTATATAAATTAAAAACTAAATAACAAAAGTCAAAAAAATAATGAACTTATTGTAAAATTTTAGCTTTAATTATAAGTTTTTTATACATAAAAATTAAAAAAAAAAAAAAAAAAAGAAATGACATTGATAAACATTAGAACACCAAACACCAAATTTGGTGTTCTAATGTTCATCACACTATTTTGCACTGATGAAATGGAATCCGTTTGGAGCAACCATTTTACTGCAAAATGGCGTAAAATGCCATTGGCCTTAAAGTGTAAATATAATAAAATTATGAGTATATGTATTTCGTCAAATTAAATTCCCAAAAAAATTATAAGAGTGTTAAAATATATTTTTTGGAGTGTCAAAATTGTTAGGCTAATAATAATAATTATATTGTTCGCGAGCTTATTAATTAAATTGTTTGCGAGCCTGTTTAAAAATTTATAATCAAACAGTTAACGAACCTAATCGAATTGAGCTTATCTTTACTCAAACTCAGCTCATTTGTTCATTAAATTTTAAAGTAAAGCTCAAACTTAATTTGTTTATCGAATATGAGTAAATTTTTATCGAGTCTAACACTAGTCTAACACTAAGTGGCTTGTCAACGACTTGACTCATTTGCAATGCTAATCATGAGAAAAAATCAACATGTTATCAAAAGCCCAAACATGAAAATAGCCAAGACTTTGTAGAGGCACTTAAAGTTCAGGCTAGTAGAGTGAGCCTCTAGAGAACGTGGGACATGAAATGCAGCAACCCTCAGAAGACTAAATCACTCTCCGGATATGAAGATATTGCGTCAGAGTTATAAAATACATCTTGAAATTGTCCTGGCTTACCAATAAAAAGTTTGCTCGCATGGGAAAGTTTAGAATTTCAGAAAACAATATACCAAGAGTCAATCAAACTTGTTTATGGTACCCCTCAATCAAATTTATTTCACAGCAGAGGAAAAACTTAAAAATCCAGAGAAATAACAAGAGTAATGCAATATTCATAATGGATGAAGAGATATATCAACTGATTGCTTCTCACTTCAAACTTCAGAATGGAGCTAAAATCACCCTGAAATTATAGGAATAGCAATATTTTCCAATTGAACAACCTTGCACAGCAATCCAATAAGAAAGTTTTGATCCAGCTAGAGATAATACCACCAAAAAGATCATCAGTATCAATTAAACCCTCCTATGGTAGAATTACAAGGACTCAAAGAAGCTTCACAAAACATTATCATGAAGAGATTACTTGATGAATTATGGTGATTGATTCTGACCTGCTAATTTAATCTATTTAAAATGCATTTCTATTTGACGAGGTCTCAATCATATGATAAGCTAAAATCCTATGATAATAAATTTAGGGGCACCAAAATAGAGACTAACACACCGAGAAAAAGGAGGGAAACACCATTTCTAAGAGTGTTTCCTACCAGCTTGTAGCTCTTCCCAATTTGAGATTTCATGTTCATATAAACCAATGAGCTTTTCCAACAATGCAGCTCTGTTAGTATTGACAATCAGGCTAATCTTTTACACAATCTCTGAAGAGGCTTCTGTATCTGACATATCAGAACAAGGAAGAACGTTCTTCTCATAACAATGACGGAATAAATTATTTCTCTTGATAATATCTCCATACGAAATAGATGTGTCTGCTACAACCTCAGCATGATTATTTAAGGGACGCACCGACGAACACTGTCAATACATACCTCTGCAAAAGGGATGGTAATCTTTTTGCCTCTACGTTTTTAACTCTTCTTAGATACCTGAGGGTTTGAATTTGCAGATTTTATGGCACAAATTATTCTAATAGTTTTCTCTTTCTTATTGTAGGGTCCACCTACCACATTATTATTTTTTTCTTCTTTTCCATTAGTTCCAATCAAATAAAAATCTTCAAACTTATGTGACCGCTGATCATCTGAAGACTAAACTCCATCATGATCATGCAAAGGCAAGTGGTCTCTGAAGGGATTTCGGTTTCATTTGAGGGAGGTAGCGAAGGGGGCATATGAGGGAATAGGTGAAAGTTAGAAGGGCCAAAATTGAGTAATCAACAGCAATACACTTTTCTACTGACAAATCTAACGGCCCCGCAGAATAATCACTAGCTGCCAAAAGAATAGCATGACTGGAGAATGGAGACAATAACGCTATAGGGTAAACAATTGATACCTTTTATAGAGAATGGAGAACCATAGAGCCTCGCAACTCAATTAATTTGCTTGAAGAGGATTCTGATATCACATGTATTCTGGGACTTCGAAGCGGCATCATCAATATCAACATCCCCATCATGAATGGACTCCCTCCCATCTACAATTCCAAAGAAATTCTCAGGTGAAAATATCCAATTCATGGCCTAAATTTAGACCAAAAATTTAATTTGGGTAACCTATAAAAATTGATTCAATTTTCTCTCTTAAACTATTTTTATTTCAATTGAGGACTTGCTCGGTTAATAGACCACTTGTGGGACCCATTCATGCCTTTTAATTAATAAAAACATATTAAATTTAAAAATCATATTTTAAATGAAAAAATAATGAAATTAAAATTAAAAAAAAAAAAAAAAAAAGATGAAAAGATGATATGGGTTTCATCTTTGGATCAAAGTCAATGTCATCCAATTATTTTCTTCCGTCTATAGCATCGCCACCCTCCTCGACTACTCAGTGGCGAGACTCACCCAAAACCTTCACAGCCGGACTACTCTGTTTATAGCTCTACTTTCTTCATTTTTTTTTTCTTATTATGTGTTGGTTTGTTTTCTATTTACTGAATCAAAAACCCTAAGTACATTTCACTATCCATTTCCAGATCTTGAACCGGTTCTTAACTCTTCTGATATAGTAAATCACTGTCAATGTGGGACTCGGTTCATGTGAGTTGAGTTAATGGAGGTCTCCGGTGATTCAATTTTGTGGAAATGTTAAGCATTTTGAATTATTCGACTAGTTTTTTTTGTTGAGCCAAGTTGTTTCAATGTCGGCTTCTTTAGCGGCTTTCGAGAGGCCAAGACATGGAGGTTCGAATACAATATGCTTTTTCTGGATTTTATGATTTGTATGCGTGTTTTAGGATATGGAAAACCATTTTCCGGTTATTTCGTGGACAGTATATGATTTTGATTTACAATTTTCCCTTTTATGCAATTCCTTCATTGGCGGGGATGATGATTTGTTTTGGTTAACAGAGATTGAACTACATTTACTTAATTTCTTTCCTTTTTTGTTTGGATGCTGTGAGATCATGGAAAAATCGGGAAATTGAAATTAATTTTTTGGAGTTTCATTACCTTTCATTAATTTATTAATTTGAGATTAAGGTTTCTTTGTTTATGGGTGGTATTATGTGAAGGTTTTCTTTTTCTTTGTATGATGAAACCCATGTAGTCTCGTCTTTTTATTTTTAATTTTAATTTCATTATTCTTATAATTTAAAAATATAATTTTTAATTTTAACATTTTTTATTAATTAAAAGACATTAATGGATCCCACAAAGTTAATAAAGTATCATCTATTTGGCCTATTATGGTTTAAGTTCTCAATTTGATCAAAATTCGAGTTTAAGAAGAAATTAGATCAATTTTTTTTATATGATCCAATTTAAATTTTGAATTGGGTATTTTTCTAATTCTCAGTGTTTCTTTTATCTTGTTTTAACGGTGATCTCATTTTTTAAGGTGGTATATTTACCCCAGGTTCCTTGAGACCCTTGTTGGAAGTTAGGGATAGCAATGGGCGAGGCAGGGGCGAGAGAATCATCCCCACTCCTGTTTTAGTGGGAATCCCCATCTCTGTCTTTATTTCACCAACGGAGATAATTTAGTTCTCATCCCCATCCCCAAATTCCCGTTCCCCGCTTAAATTTTGTATTACTAAATTTATTTATATTTATAAAATTCATAAATAATAGCTAAAAAAATGAAAAAATTTATTTAGAAAATATTAATAAATTCAAACGCACAAAACATCAACCAAATATAATTAAAATATAAATATTTTAATACATAAAAAATATTCAGTAATATTTTTTAATAAAACATTAAAAATTCAGCATATATTAAAGTATGAGTATTTAAATAAATTTAATCTAATAAGTGTTTTTAATAAACTCCAACAACCTCATAAGAATTATTTTTTGAACAAATTATTTCTTATATATATATATATATATATATATATATATATATGTTATTAATTAATATAATTTTATATAAGAAATAATTAAATAAATATAATAATTAACTAAGTATAATAACGGGTCCCCACAGGGACGGGGATGGGGATCCCCACGGGGTGGGGAATACACTCCCGTCCCCGCCCCGTCCTCGCTAACGGAAAAAAAATACTCCCCATCCCTGCCCCTATGGGGAGACAAATCGGGGAATCCCCACCCCGTTCGGGGCAATTCCCCTAAGAGAACGGAGATTCCCCATCCCATTGCCATCCCTATCGGAAGTTCTTCAATGTCTTTACATAGACTGAAGATAGGAAGAACACTATAGATGACCTCTTCAATGGCTCTAATAATAAAAGTTTTCTTAGAAATATAAATTGAAAGTCTCCTGGGAACTAAAAGGGGGTAAATTGATTGTTTTAAAAAATTAACAACAACTAAAAATAATAAAGAGAAGAATGAGAGAAAATTCAACATCAAGAATTTATAGTAGTTCAGCCAAAATGAATCTACGTGTACTCCTCAATATCACACTTGAGTATTTCACTAATTTTGATCATTTTCACAGGTTTAAGATCAAACTTTAAGTGTTTTGACTCATACTAAACTTTATAATGTGTTTTACAATGAGGCTCACATAAAACCCAATAGAAGTATAAGAGATGGGAAAGAAATTACCCAATAACTTTTACCCAACTCTCATAAATTAATTACACTTCAACAACTTTGAAATTGTTGAAGTTTAGTAATTAATTCTATTGAGGTTTAGTAATTAATTCTATTTACAATAAGAAAACTCAAAACTAATCTCAAGAACATTTAAATGCTCAATAGTATAAATAATGCAAGAATATAGGTTGTTCAATTACTCATTAACTTCATACCAACTCATATAAATAGTTTTCAGCTTAATAGAGTTATTTGGGTGCATTAAATGTGCATTTAATGCGAATATTCGTACTTGCAACGACTATTTTTCTGTTAGTTTTCCAAGTATAGCGGCGGCTATATAAGGAGTAGCGGGCGCTACTAAGTAAGTAGCGGGGGCTACTTAAATTTTAGTGGTCATGACTCAACTTAGAATGAAGGATTTTATGGCTGTGACTTTTTTAGTAGCAGCGGTGAATTTTCTAAGTAGCGGGTGCGACGGTCCATCCAATTTCTCCAAAGTGTTTTTGTATCTCTAAGCTCCCTCAGTAGCAAGCGTTACTACTTTACTCCTTAGACCTTTGAGCTTTTAGACTTTTTAGATTTGAAATTTGTGGTTGTGACTAAAGTGTAGCAGTTATGAATCCTTTGTAGCAAGTGCTACAACCTTAGTAGCAGGGGTTACACTTTCAGGCTTAAGCTAGTGGATCTTCTGAACAGAATGTAGTGACTCTGAATATTGTGTACCGGCTGCTACATACTTAGTAGCGGGTGTTACAATCTTAGTAGCGAAGGCTATACTTTCAGACTTAGGCTACTGGATTTTCTGGATTAAATGTAACGGTTGTAAATATTGTGTAGCTGCTGCTACTTACTTAGTAGCGGGACTACATCTTATGTAGTTGGCTCTAGAAGTCCAAAATCTGTAGTATGAAAATAAACCTTGCATATAATCAAGCAAATAATATTAGTTGATAAATTTGTTGTTTGTACCCATCAAAATGAGCATGTTAGAACACTAAAAGTTTAACAATTTCCCCTTTTTTTATGGTAATAAATAACTTTTAAGTGCAACTAATAAAAAGTGTGAACCAAGGAAATTTTATTAAAATTAGTATAAAACTCCCTATGAATGTGTGCCAAAAAGTTTTAAATGATGTTTTTAACTTATTTGTACTTTTACTCCCCTTTGTTTGAAAGCAATCAAAAAATGAATGTTCAAAGGAAGATTTTTACTGTAAAAAAGTCAATATTGTTGTCAAAGATGCATTATTTTGTTGTCGTGAAATGAAATAAGTCCATTGAGCATGAAATAAGCATGTCTTAGATGAAAAAAGCACCAATGTACTGCAAATCTATCAAAATGACCTTAAATGAGGCAAAAATGAAATTTTGAAACAAAATGTGCATATTCATTCAAAAATAGCAGCAAAACACACAATCTTAAAAATGCAATATCAATTAAAAGTATAGCCATAACTCAAAACAGCAAAATATACTCAAATTATGATAAAGAACAGCAATTAGAAGCAAAAAAATTTTATACATATATTAAAATTGCATAATTTCATCACAAATGTACCAAATATCCAAAATTAACCTTAAAGGTCACCAAAGTACAAAAAAAAAAAAAAGAAAATACAAAGAAAAATAGTCCTAAAAACTAAGCAGTAGGAGGATCAACTGAAGGATCATTATGCGTTTGGTGCTCGGCAGCTACCTCAACTCTAATAGCAACAATATCAGCAAAGTTATCCTTAGGTTCTTGGTCCTTTGCAATATGGGTACCAATTACTGGACTCAAAACAGCATCACCAGATTCTAAAACCATAGAAGAAGGGACTTTAGTCTCACGAAGTGTTGCAGCCAACTCATGCTACTGTCATTGAAACCGATGAATAGCCCCTTTAGGAGAGGACTATGCAATGGCAAGATAGGTGATGCGATCATCGATGGTTCAGATCCTTGCAAGCACATTGCATTCAAGCGCATTGATGCTACCTGTGATGATCAAAGCAAGCTGAGTAAAGCTCGTAGGAGGTGGCACGCCGAAGCTACTGGAGGTGCAGGTTGTGTACCATCCACACTACTTCCTTCTTCTTCTTTTCTTCTTCACCAACTTGTTGTCCTCGTCGTAAAACGTATATTTCATCTCAATTTTTGACCACTATATTCATTTTTGCAAAGGCAAGCAAACGAAGAAACTTTTGGTCATCGTTTTAATACATGAGGAGCTAGTAAGAGGTAATGGTTGGGGTTGGTTTTGGTTATCTCAACAGTTATATGGGTGATCAAATGTCCTAGAACAATATTACCAATTTTCCTCATAGATAGTAAGTCAAGATGATCAACTAGCCATCTATTAGATTCAAGCTGGCGGTTGTTCTCAATACGCCATAAGAAAAATAAATCAGTTCTAAGAACAACACTATAACTAGTGCCTCTAGCATTGATTATATAGTGCATGATTTTATGAATAGAGTGAGACTCCTAATACTAGTGGATTTTGTTGTTCTAGGGTTAAAAGGATTTTGTAAACTATTTTCATTAAAATCATTATCAAAATTATCCAACCCATCCTGAAGAAAACCAAAAATCTGTTTTAATTTATCTCGAAGCAAAGTATATGGTTGTCCTAGCAATTTAAAGGTTTTTACACTATAGGAAGAACTAGTATATGTATTAACCTTTAGGGTAAAAAAGAATTCTTGAACTAGAAGGGGAAAACCGAGGTAGGTGATGGTGGCTAGGGTTATCCAATTAATAATTAGAAGTTTTGCTCTTATTTGGTCTGCCAACCCTAGTTTGCCACCCACATATCGAGATGAAAGAATTTTACAAGTTGTAGAGATAAGAACAAACCTCTGTTTTTCTTCTGGTGTGAGCAAATTCAACATAATGTCGTGGATTGAGGGTTGAAATTGTTGTTGTTGAGATGATTCAGCCACTTTTTCTTTTCCTTTGCTAATCCAATTTGTCCTAATAGTGGGAGGAGGAGGTGGAGGAGAATCTAACAGTGAAGGGGATTCATTGATTCCTCTTTTTGTTCTTGCAACTGTGGTTTTGACGTGTTCGGGAGCCATAGGAATAAGGAAACATAATAGGTTTAGAGGAGAATTAGGTTTTGCAGAGAGGGAGTTTAGAGAATTTGAGAAAAATAGGTTTTAGGTCGAAGTGTGAATGGATGAAGCGCGAACAGGTATATATTCAAATCGGGGCAGTAGTGGCTGCTACACACTTAGTAGTGGGTGATACTAAGTAAGTAGCGGTTATTACTAAAAAAAATAATGGGCGCTAATCTGGGCAAAGAAAGAACAAGAACAAGAACACAGATTTGCGAGCGCTACAATATTTATAGCGGCTGTTATTCAAGTAACGGGTGTGACAAATTGTTATAGCGAGCACTACAAACTAAAAAACAGCATAACAAAATAAAACATATCTCAAATCAATTATATAATCTCACTACCATCCAATATACCCAATTTACAAAATAAAACATATCTCAAATCAATTATATAATCTCACTACCATCCAATATACCCAATTCACATTTAATAAAATTTAAATGCTCCTCATTTAAGGGTTTTATAAAGATGTTCACAAGTTGATCATTTGAAACAACAAATTCAAGGACAATATTATTGCAAAACATATTATATCTAAAAAAATAATGTCTAATATCAATATGCTTGTTTCTAGAATGTTGAACGTGATTTTTTTATAAATTGATAGTACTAGTGTTCGTGATTTTTTTATAAATTGATAGTACTAGTGTTATTACACTTAACAGAAATCTTGTCCAAATGCACACTTAAGTCATAAATTTATTGTTTCATCCACAATATTTGTATACAACAACAAGCGGCTGCCACATATTCAGCTTTCGTGATGGACAAGGCCACTGAATTTTGCTTCTTGTTAAATCAAGAAACAAGATAATTTCCTAAGAATTGGCAAGTAATGGAGGTACTTTTCCTATCCATACAACTACTGACAAAATATGTATCGGAATAGCCAATTAAGCTAAAAAGCATGTTCTTTGGATATCAAAGTCCTAGAAGTTGTGTGCCAATTAAATATTTCAAAATTCTTTTGACCGCATGCAAATGAGACTCTTTAGAACATGATTGAAAACATGCACATAAACACACAACAAACATAATAACTGACCTACTAGCGGTTAAATAAAGTAAGTTACCAATCATACCTCTATATTTTTTCTTCTCAATAGGCTTACCAAGTTCATCCTTGTCAAGCTTGATGGTGGAGCTAATAAGAGTTCTACTTTCTTTTGCTCCATCCATCTCAAACCTCTTGAGAAGTTATTTTAAGTACTTTGATTGGTTAATGAAGATGCCTTCCTCACATTGCTTGATTTGTAATTCAAGTAAGTATTTCAATTCTCTCATCATGCTCATCTCATTGCATGCATGAAGAGAATTCCTTGTATAAAATCTCATTAGTAGCACCAAATATTATATCATCAATATATATTTGCACAATTAATATGTTATGCATGTCATTTTTAATGAAAAGAGTTGTATCAACTTCTCCTTTTGAAAAACTATTGTTTATAAAAAAAGTGCTAAGTATATCATATCAAGCTTTAGGAGTTTGTTTAAGACCATAAAAAGTTTTTTAAAGTTTATAAACATTCTTTGGAAAATCAAATTATTCAAAAACAGGAGGTTATTCAACATATACTTTCACCTCAATAAGACTATTTAAAAAAGCACTTTTAACATCCATTTGATACAACTTAAAGTTTATGTGACATGGAAATGCAAGTAACATCTTAATTGTCTCAAGTCTAGCCACCGGTACAAAGGTCTCATCATAATATATTATTTCCTCTTGATTATACCCCTTTTCAACAACCAAAATTCTTTTGTTAAAAACTCTATAAGCTTTGTTAGAAATTGAAAAGCCCAAGAAAATACCTACATCCATTTTGGAGTCCAATTTTCGAAGATTATCCTTAGTGTTTAATATAAAGTATTTGCATCCAAATATTCTTAGATATGAAATTCTTGGTTTTCTTCCATTCCATAGCTCATAAGGAGTTTTTTTTTTTTTTTTTTTTTTTTTTTTAAACTTGCTCTTATAAAAAGTATATTTAAAATGTAATAAGCACTATTGACAGCTTCGGTCCAAAAGTACTTAGGAAAATAGTACTCATTGAGCATAGTTTTAACCATATCAATAAGTATTCTATTTTTCCTTTCTACAACTCTATTTTATTGGGGAGTTCTTGGTGTAGAAAAGATATGAAAATTTTTCATTTCATCACAAAACGTTTTAAAATCATTATTAACAAATTCTTTTCCATGATCACTTCTCAAAGATGTAATTTAGAAACCTTTTTCTTTTTTTTGACTCTTTTAACAAAAGATTTAAACTCCTTAAAACTTTCATCCTTATGAGCAAGGAATGATACCCAAGTAAATTTAAAGTAATCATCAACAATGACAAATGAATATTATTTACCTCTAAGATTAGATATTCTACAAGAGCTAAACAAAGTCCATATGTAAAAGTTCTAGAGGTTTAGATGAAGAAACAATATTTTTGGTTTTAAAAGAATTTTTTACTTGTTTGCCCATTTGACATGCATCACACATTTTATCTTTATGAAACTTGACTTTGGGGAGACCAATTACAAACTTATTATACTTAAGGCTATCAATGTGATTCATGCCAACATGGACAAGTTTCCTATGCCATAACTATGTATCATCACAAAGAGAAACCATACAATCAACATTATCATTATGCATGCTACTAATATCAATCATATACATATTGCCAATTCTATAACCGACAAACAAAATGTTCTTATTTTTCAAACACTTTACATAGTATTTCTTAAAAGCAAAATAAATTTTATTTCCCATATCACATAATTGACTCACATGAATCAAATTATACTTAAGACCATCAACCAACAATACATATTAAAGAGAGAGTTTATCGGTCTTACCAATTTGCCCAATTTCAATGGTTTTATCTTTGCTATTATCTTTTAACGTCACCTTCCCTCCTTTCTTCTCTTCCAAGTTTGAGAGAAGATTTGCATTATCGGTCATATATCTTGAACATCCATTATCCAAATACCATGACTCTTCTTTCCTTATGGATTTCAAGCATACCTACAAATGATGAAATTCATCTTGTTTTAGGTACCCAAATGCTTTTGGGTCTTAGGTGTTAGTATCAATATATCCTAAATGCATATTTCTAATATGACATTTGAAGTTTGAATGACTAATTTTCCCACAATAATGACATCCCAAATGAATTCTAGATTTTTATTGAGATTTTGTCCTATGATATGGTTTGGAATGATATTGAGGCCAATAGCTATAATTTGATTTTGGTTTAGAGTATGCATTCTTTGGTCTTCTAAAGTAAGAATCATGCATGATATGCTTATGCATATTAGTTTTAGGCCTAACATTCTTAAGTGGAGGCATATAATCAATGTGAACATGTGAGTTTGATGCCCTTTTAAATATATTCTTAGATATTGATGGGGCATCTCTTCTATTATTACCAAGTCCATACTTAATAGTAGGACACCTTTGGGACTCAAGTATTTTGTCTAATTTTTTTTTTCATTGCAAAGCTTGGACATGCAAGCATCATAAGAGACTAACTTGATTTTCAACAAGGCATTTTCATTTTTTAGCTTATTGCATTCTTGATCCCTAAGGTTAATAGCTTTTTTTAATTCAACATTAGGTGTATTCAATTCATTTATTTCACTTTTATAAGCATCCCAATCATCTAAGATCTCAATAGACATTTCTTTCAATTTATCATACTTATTTTGCAACTTAAGATATTTTGAAAGCAATGTATCCATAATTTGCAAGGCATCATTATTAGAGTTAAAATCAGAATTACTAATCTCACTTGAAGATGCATCCTCTTCAATTTTCGTGAAGAAAAGGTTGGCTACCTCATCTTTGCTAGCTTCTTCTTTATCGGAGTCACTTGAATCATCCTAAGTGGTAGCGAATGCCTTCTTCTTGAAGCTTTTCTTATTTTTCAGTATTGGACAATTCACTTTTATGTGACCAAATTTGTCACACTCAAAGTATTTCACTTGATTGTTCTTGGACTTCTTATGCTTCTCATATCTTTCAAATGGCTTATTGTTCTTCTTTTCCTAAGAATAAGATTTTTTATTCTTTTGGTGAGTAATGTCATGTCTTCATCATCTTCCTCTTCATCACTATCAATTGAAGAAGTCTCCTTGGAAACAATAAGAGTTATCCCTTTATTCTTCTCTTCAACTTTATCTTGAGATAGTGTAATCTCATAAGTGAGAAGTTTTCCAAATAAATTATCGGTTGGAAGGGTGCTCAAGTCATTGGCTTCCTCATTTGAAACAACTCCTGCTTCCTAATCTTTCTTGGGGAGAACTTTCAAAATTTTGCTATTGATGTCTTTATTGGAGTAGTTTTTCCCAAGCTTCCTCATCTGATTGACAATCACCATTAGACAATTGTACATTTCAGATATCTTCTCATTGGGTAGCATTTGGAAGAGCTCATATTCATGAGTAAGAATTTGAATCTTCTTATCCTTGATTTGATTAGTTCTTTTATGAGTAGTCTCAAGAGTGTCCCAAATTTGCTTTGCTGAAATACAATGAGAGATTTTGCTATACTCCTCTCTGCTCAAAGCACAATAAAAAGTATTCATCGCTTTTCGATTCCTCCCATTGGCTTTCTTTTTCGCAACTATCCATTAGATTTTTGGCTTGATGACTTCTAGATTATCAATTGTTTTTGTAGGAACCCTATAACTCGCTTCTACAACATCCCATAAATCGATGTCATCACTATCCATATAGATTTCCATCATATTTTTCCAATAGGGATAGTCGGTGCCATTGAAGTAAGGTAGTTTCATGGTAGAACCGCCTTCAACATTGTCGGTTACTTAGTTTGCCATATGATCTTCCATCCAAAATGATTAAATATTCAGAGATGTGGATTCAAAGCTCTTATACCAATTGAAAGTCCATTGGCAACCAAGAGGGTGGTAAATTGGTTGTTTTAAAAAATAACAATAACTAAAAATAATAAAGAGAAGGAGAGAAAATTCAACATCAAGAATTTATAGTGGTTTGACCAAAATAAGCCTACGTTCACTCCTCAAGATCACACTTGAGTATTTTATTAACTTTGATCATTTTTACAAGTTCAAAATCAAATCTTAAATATTTTGGTTCACATTAAACCTTATAATGTGTTTTACAATGGGACTCATACAAAACCTAATAGAAGTATAAGAGATGAGAAAGAAGTTACCCAATAACTTTTACCCAACTCTCAGAAATTAGTTACACTTCAACAATCTTAAAGTTTAGCAATTAATTCTCTTTACAATAAAAAAAAAATCAAAACTAAGCTCAAGAATACTTAAATGCTCAATAGCATGAATTAATGCAAGAATATAGGTTGTTCAATTACTCATTAACTTCATACCAACTCATATAAATAGTTTTTAGCTTAATAGAGTCATTTGGGTGCATTAAATGTGCATTTAATGCAAAACTTTGTACTTACAATGGTTATTTTTCTGTCAGTTTTTCAGGTATAGCGGCGGCTACATAAGGAGTAGTGGACACTACTAAGTAAGTTGCGGGGCTATTTAAATTATAGCGGTCATGACTCAATTTTGAATGAAGAGTTTCACGACTACGACTTTCCTTATAGTGGCAGTGAATTTTCTAAGTAGCGAGCGCGACGTTCCATCTAATTTCTCCAAAGTATTTTTGTGTCTCTGAGCACTCAATAGCGGGCACTACTTCCTGTAGCAGGCACTATTGCTTAACTTCTCAAACCTTTAAGCTTTTGGACCTTTCGGATTTGAAATTTGCGACTGTGAATCCTTTGTAGCAAGCGCTACAACCTTAATAGCGAGGACTATATTTTCAGACTTAAACTATTGGATTTTCTGGACAGAATGTAGTGACTATAAATATTGTGTAGCGGTTGCTACATACTTAGTAGTTGGCACTATATTTTTAGTAGCGGGGCTACACTTTCAGACTTAGGCTACCGGATCTTCTGGATTAAATGTAGCGGTTGTGAATACTGTGTATCGACTACTACTTACTTAGTAGCAGGGCTAAACCTTATGTAGCGGGCGCTATAGATTCAAAATCTGTAGTCTGAAAATGAACCTTACATATAATCAAGCAAACAATATTAGTTGATTAATTGGTTGTTTATACCCATCAAAATGAGCATATTAGAACACTAAAAGTCTAACACAAATTTTAATAGACTTACCTATGTATCAACATTCTAGCCGCACCAAAATTCATTTTCTTTGAGGTAGAGTCATCAAGGGATATTAAACAACCCCACTTCAAACTGAGTTGATAAAAGAAATCGTGGTCCAAGCATGGAGAGGGACACCTTCAATACTAAGCCAAACAAATTGCTTCCTACAAATATCTGTTAGGATTTGATTTCAAGTGTGTAAAATCTCACATTGGAAATATATGGCATTAAGGAGGGATATATATATATGGAAAGAACCCATAAACCCAATATTTTAAGGTTTTGAGTTAGAGTGCGATGTCAAGCCTATAGTGTCCCTCATCAAGGCCCATCATGTTGATCCCCCAATTTTGTTGGCTCTCCGATCCCAATAAGTGATATCAAAGTCGTTGGCTCTGCAGGGACGAGTATTATACGGTGTTCAAGTCCCGTGGGTTACACCCTCCATGTGGAAGAGTAAGTTATTGACTCTCGGTATAGCTCCAACCGGTAGAATATTAATGCTCTTTACTATAAATATTTGAGACTTTCGCTCAAAAGGGAGCCCAAACCTAATGTGGAAGTTCATACTTGAAGGGGGAGATTATTAGGATTTGATTTTCAAGTGTGTAAAATCTCACATTGAAAATATATGTGATTAAGGAAGGACATATATATGGAAAGGATCTATAAACCTAATGCCTTAAGATTTTTGGTTGGAGTATGGTATTAAGCCCATAGTGTTTCCCTCATCAAGGTCCATCATGTTGATCTCCTAATTATGTGGGCTCCCCGATTCCAATAATATCTTTATGTTCCCAACACTTCACACACTCAAATCACTATTTAATCAGTCGATCCTCCCATCCAAAAACTTCTCCAAGTCCTCTGAAGAGATAAATGAAAGAAAAACCATATTGTCACCTATAGGCCTAGCATCGCATTTTGAAGAAACCACGAGCAGATAAAGTGTCATGGAGCATGAGGATGTTTTCAGGGTTATGCGCAAAAGCCACAAGGCTTCTCTTTAACCAATTGCAATCAATGCAACTATTGTCATATTCCATGAAGTAGGTGGGTTTAGACTTATCATCAATCTCGTTTAGAAGGTTTCTCACGCGTTTCACAATGTCAACAAAAGATCTATAATAGTCTCTAACAGCTTTTCTTTAAGGTTTAAGAAAATGAGGATTGGGAGAAAGGTAACTGATTTGGGAGATTTTTACTGAGTGTGGGGAAGGCTTTGTTACAGCGAGCTAGATAAACCCTGATTTTCTTATCACTCATCCAAGACCCATGTATACTTTTTTTATTATATTTTGAATATTACACTCTTTGGCCATCCAAACGAAGTCAAATCTGAGTCCACTTCTGCTAAGCTTCTGAGGAATAAAGACATTTTGCACAGAGCCAAGCCATTCCAGTTAAAAAAAAAAAATTGCTAGACAAAATGACACAGAAATTATTAAAAACTATAGTTGCGTTAAAGATGAATTATATTGCAGTAAAAAGAAATTGTATTACTTAAGTGAACTTTGATTACAGAGAGCTTTTACATATCAAAAGTATGTAAATATGACACTATTTGAAAATTAAAAAGTTCGAAAATATTTGATTTATGTTTTGGGTGTAAGTTGAAACTGTTTGTCTATTTGTTTTTTATTGTTGGAGTGAGTGAGAGAGATTTTGTTACTTAATTGCTCGTTAAGAGGGTTGATTGATTAATTACTCGTTGTGAGGTTTGATTGACTAATTTGATTGGATGATTGGATGGGCATCGTCTCTGTAGCATTTTTCTACATTTATAGCCTCTGGTGAGTTAGCAGCTACAGCCATTAACTCCACTTGTTCCCCTGATTTCTCAGCTCCACTAGAGAACTGCTTCCAGTAACTTCTCAGCTCCACTAAGGAACTGCTCCATTAACTCCACAACTGCTCTAAGGAACTGCTTTCAATAACTCCTTAACTCAACTAAAGAATTGCTCCATTAATTCGACAACTCCTCTAAGGAACTGCTTTCAGTAACTCCCCAACTCCACTAACTCCTCTATCACTAATGCTTTTCCTCTATCATTGGCACTTTTTGTGGGAAGAAGCTACTAGACTTGATAATATTATAGAGTTAATTACTTGGGCCTTCAATTAAATAATAGGCCTAGCCCAAATTCAAATGTGGTGCAAATAAAATAAATTTCACATTAAAAAAAAAAAATTATATTTGAAACATTAAAAAAATATTTATTTCAATTCAACAAATTCAATTTCATATAATTAAATGAAATTTCATTTATACATATGAAATTTACAAATGAATTCTATAAAATATGAAATTTTCAAATGAATTCTATAAAACTAACAACTAAATAATATAGATAAATTTTTTTTTTTTTTTTCATATTTTTTGTCTCTTCTCTCTTTCTTTTTTATCTTACTCTTTCTCTAATATTTTTCTCTCTTGACTTGTTTTATAAAAATAAAAATTAACTAAATTATAAATTTTTTTCAAATACAAAAGTATACAATTCAATTAAATTTCATAATTTTAATTATATTTTTAAATAAAAATAATTTTATTTATAAATAAATTTCACATATATAATTTATTTATTTTAAACAGGTCATTAAAGTTCCAATCATAAAATTTGTTAAAAAATATTTCACAAAACTTTAAATTCATTTGTTTGAAACAAACTCAGTTATTCTAACATTAATAATAAAATTATATTATTTAACTTGATCACCAAAATCTCTTCTTCATATATTTAAAAAATGAGAAAGGGTCAAGAGCCAGGACTGTAGGAACTATTGGGCTTTTGAAAAGCCGCTTTTCTTGAGGTCGTTTGGATCAATAAATAACTAATTGCTGCCCACTTCCTATTGTTATATTATAATGTTTATAAAAATTAAAAGGTTTAGTTTAAAATATTTCTTCAATGTTTCAAATTCCACCAATCACTTGGGATTCACCATCTAAATAAAATTAAAATTTTAATCAATTATAAAATGCAAAATATTTTTACAATATATAAATAAATTAAAAAAATAAAAATTCCTAAACATTCAAAATTTCCTAACTTCTTAAAAAATTTCGAAAAAGTTCACAAACACACAATTGCTAATTTAATAATCATATATCATTATTATTATTTATAAGATCAAATTAGGAATTTTATAAATTTATGATTTTTAAATAAATATAAAAAGTTTTGAATGAAAAAGGAGAGGGTAAGATAGCCATAACTAAATAGGTAAAAAGACAATTATAAATATAAACAACTATAATTGTAGTAATGGTGTAATAGCCAGTATTTGAGCAATAATTAAAATTTATATTTATAATTTTATTTTATTTTAATGTGATTCAAATAATCAAAATATAAGTACAATATGACATCTATAAATTAATACTCGATAAATTAATAATTTATATCATATAATTATTTTTTATGGTTTTAATTTAGATTAATAAATTAAATTAATAATTTAAATAAATTAATAAGATAATACTGTTTTTAAAATTTTTAAATAATTATATATTTTCATTCATATTATAAATTAATAATTTATAAATATTATACATATAATATATTATAATATTTATTAAAATATGACTCTAAAAATTATTTTAAATCTAAGTAATTATACTTATATATTTTTTTCACTTCATTTAATCTATATTCAACCATTACATATTTTTTTTCAATTCATTTTATATTTAATTAATTTTATAATTTTTTTATTATATTTCAATTAATTTATATTCAATTGATCATATTTTTTTAATTTATTTAATTCATATTAAATTGATTACAAGATTAATAAAAATAATAACTTTTTAGTTGATTAAATATATATTTATTAAATTATAAATATTTTTTTAAAATTAATAAATTATTAATTTATCGATTAATTAATATATTTTTTAATTAATAAAATTTACGAGTACTAACGATATTAATTTATAAAAATTATACTGTAGTAATTCAATAATTTATTTGATATTATATGTGAGGTGATTCTATATATAATAATAGAGTGAGTGAAAAATTAAAAATAATGTAAATAACGTAAGTATTTAGCTTGTGTATCTCTCATGATAAAAATATTTTATTTTATAAAAATGAATAATATATTCAAAAAATCTTATTTCATAATTTTTAATGGAATCCGTGTTGATTCAAAAATATAAATTTTAATTATTAATTTAAATTAATTATATATAAAAATAAATCGTATATTCAAAATATCTTATTTTATAATTTTTAATAGAAATAAATGGAATCAATGTCAGTTTAAAAGTAGAAACTTCAATTGTCAATTTAGACTAATTATATATATTATTTTTACGAAACTTTTCTCAACCATTTTCTTTTTCTTTTCTCCAAAAGTTTCCCTAATAATTTGAAGTTTGAATTTTGGATTGAACTTAAATTTAGTTAGATTCAAGAAATTTCCTGTGAAGAACAAAAAGATGCGAAGAGTAGATTCCAAGTGGAGAATATTCCACTCAAATGTTCGAATCTTCTCTTTGGGAAGAACTATTTATAACATAGACATATACACAAATAAATACTAACACCAAAACCAAAATTCCACGTGTCACTTCTCACAATTATTATAACCTATAAATTTCAACTAGTTTTGTTTATTTATAGCATATATATATATATATATTTTCTTTTGCACTCGTAGATTTAATCTGGTAATGAATTTATATTTTAACTTAATAATAAATTTTAGAATAAGGAATAAATTATTATAATATTCTTGTAAATTTATTATGATTAGCATAAACAATTCAAAATTATAATTTTAAAATAGCATATATTAAAATTATATAAAGTTAATTATAATAAGTTTTATGGTTAGGGATGGATTCTTAGGGCCGGCAGTCGGTAGATGCCCTCAAATACATATTAAAAAAGTCTAAATTAAAAAAAAAAAATGACTTTCTCCTTAATTTTTTTTAAAAAAAATTTAATATTGTCTGCCAAAATTATGATGCTTGATTTATAACATATTAATTAAAAACTGGTCGTGAACTTATATTTTGTATGAGTCTTTATTATATTTTTTATTTATATTTTTTAAAATATTTTAATATACTTAAATTATTATTATTATTTAAATAAATTTAAATATTATTTTTTGATAATTTTAAATAATAATAAATCAAATTTATTATAAATGGATAATAAAAAATTATATATAACTGATATCTATAAATTTTAATTGGACATGATATAAAAAAAAAAATTGATGAGTTGATTTAATAAAAAAAATTTCACGCGGTTTTATTAAAAATTAATTTTAAAATATAAAGTATATAAATTTTTATTTTAATATTTTTTTATTCAGAATATATATAATATATATATTAGTGAATGGTCTTGTCTGCGTTTCATAAACTGCCGTATATGACATTTTGAGTTCCAGATTTGCCCTTTCGATTCGTTGACTTTTCTCCACTACTAGCTTGGAAACTCTGTCGTATCGTGTTTATCATGGTGGCACTCAGAACTGAAAGGGCCTACCCAATGTTTTTTATTATTATTTTTATTTAGTTTATTCTAAATTCTGAATGAATTATCAAATACATAAATTCAATATGAAAAAAACTTATAAACTTAATTCATTGCGATGATATTATCTATGAATAATTAATCCACCCATTTATAAATTAACCTTAAGGGATTAATTATCAAACACGAAGTGATATATAAATTCAGATAGACTTAAATTATTAAATATAAATTTTTTTTTATTAATTTATAAATAAATTTTTTCTTAATTCACTCAAATCAAATTTTTTATATAAAATTAATTATCGGTTCATTTTTTATTTATTATATAAATAAAAAAATAAATTCCTAATTTATACATATGTAATTGGGAAGATTTCTTATTTAAGCTTTCTAATATATTTTCTTCACACAGTTGTAATTTGTATCATAATAGACTTATTAAAGAAAGTGATTAGGGAATCAAAGCATAATGTAATGACACTTACTATTAATAAAAAGAAATCATGGACCCTATTCATCCCTTTATCATAGATGTTTGCTTCTCTGTATATAGGAATGTTACTATAAAATGGTTGCTCATTTTGTAGTAGAAGATTGATGCTTTGATCAAACAAAATGAGATTATGAAATTATTATTATTATTATTATTTTACTCTGGTGTTGATTATTGAAAATGGATTCAAGAAAGAGAAGGATGCTTTGGAATTATACCATGCTTTTTTATAGGGAAAAGCCTATAAATAATCTTCAAATCTTATTTGGGATGTCAAATCACAACAATGAAGTGAATAGAACATTGTAGCTATTATTTGCTCTACTTAACAGATATCTTTAAATTCTAAGATCAAGATTGAATTAATTAAAGATATGCTTTCCTCAAAAAAATTGTGCATTCGTTCTTGAATTCTTGATATTTTATTTATATTATTAAAATATTTAAATATTTTAATAAAATTGAGTTTTAATAACTTAATAATAAAAAAATATTATCTTAATTATGTTATAAAACTAATTTTGATTATAATTAAATGAATTGAAAAATAAAATCTGAATTTATTTTTTTCTTGCAATCAAAAGTATTTTAGTACTTTTATTATTAAAATGTTTATTTGACTATTAAAAATTATTTTGATTAACAATAAAAAAATAATTAATGAAATTAATGAAATTAAAAATAAAAGACAAATTGGTATTTGACAATTTAATTATCAAATTGAAATTTTATTGTCAAATTAAAATTTTATTAAAATTGAATTTTATCAAAATAAATTTTGTAAAAAAATTTGATTGAAAATAAGTACTATTTTACTACTTATAAAATACACAATTTTAAAATTCTGTTTTGATTTTGTTAAACAGTGAGAAAGTACCTAATTGATTTAAAAATCTAAAACATCTCTAAAAAATTTGATTTTGAAACTCGCAATTAGGTTGTCAATCACGAACTATATAATTAAGAAAAACTATCAGATAGTACTGAATTGTCACCAATTACTATTAGTTGGCAATCCAATCTTTTTATTGGCCAATAAAAAAACAACAATTAATCAAATTATAAGCGGAGAACAAACCCTACAATAAATATAGTTACTTAAAAGTTGTTTAATAGATTCTTTAATACTTTGCAATTAAATTAAATAAAAAAAAATCAAATACTATTCTTTCTTTCACAATTAATTTTTAATTATTTATTAAAATGTTAAAAATATAATTATAAATTAATAAAATTAACCTGCATTTCGTTATACACATCAATAATTTGTTAATTTATTAATAATTTATTAGTGTATTTGATAAAAAATATTTTTAATAAATAATAAATTCTTGTAATTTAATTTTGTAATTAAAAATTGGTTGTGAAAGAAAGTTAATAATATTTGATTTCTTTTGCAATTTAATTAAATTAGTCAACTAATTACAATTTATTTACTCGTTTCCTTTTAATTTCTCCATTTAATGTAATTGAACAAGTATTTAGGAATTTATTTAATAATTTTAAATAATTACATTTATTATTAATTACCCTTTCCCTTTTTTTTATTTATTATTTTAGAAAAAATATTCCTCCAAATTTATCTATCGTTCTTTAATATTAATATGACTTCGATCCATTTTATACTAATTTTACCTTCCTTTGCAATCAAACATTTAATTGCGCTAAAATAAAATTATTTTTCTTTTTTTGAATAAAATAAAGTATTAATGAAATTAATATTATAATTAAAATATACACACTTTATTGGTAATCAAAAAGTAATAAAGTAATTTTAGCTCCTAATTAAAGTTTTTTTTAATTTGTGTGTTTAGTAAAGATCGATAGATAAAAAAACAAGGGAGGGAGTATTTTGACATGGTTAAAATCGGATATTAGTTGATCGAATGAAAAAATTAAAAATCGAATAAAAAATCAATCCGATTAACTTTCAAAAATTCATTCTCAAAAATCGATTAAAAAACTGATAAAGTGACTAATTAACCGATGAACTAATTAAATCAAATCGATTTTTTAGTTCTAACGGGTCATATTTTTTTAATTTTTAATAAAAATAATAAATATCAAATTATATTTATTTTCATCACATATATAATAAATGTTAAATTATATATATATATATATACACAATATTTTTTTTTTATTTAATCGATTTGATTCCGATCGAATTTCTGATTCTCTAACCTCTTATTTTTATTGGTCCGATTTTAAAAATATTGGTATTTGATAAAAATATTAATTGTTATTTTTCTATGGACTAAAAGATTAAAATATTAATTAAAATGATGAGGTGGCAGTCTTATTTAATAATTTTTATATAATTAATTTATAAATAAAGGATTAAATCATTATTTAGATTAAATCTCAATTATTAAATAATAATAATAAAAAAAAAAAAAACCGTCAAGCCACTAAAAAGTTGAAATGCCACGTGTAACTGTAAGCCCGGAAAAGCAAAAAGAAAAATTAAAAAAACATAAAGAGACGGGATGAAAATAAGATAAATCTAATGTTTCCCTCGACATCATAGGGAATAAAACCACAGATATCCTCTTATAGAATAAGTGGATATTCCAATACTAACCCTCGAATATTCTTCGCTTACCATTATATCACCCCCACACCTTTTCTTTTATTCTCTCTCTCTCATCCTTCTTTTTCCTTCACTTTCCCTCGTATTTTCTTCCCAACCAAACACACACAAACTCTTTCCTTCCCTTCGCTAATACTTTAAAAAAAAATATAGATTGAAAAGTATGAAGTTCGGAAAAAGCCTTAGCAATCAGATAGAGGAGACCTTACCCGAATGGCGAGACAAGTTCCTTTCCTATAAGGAGCTCAAGAAGAGATTGAAGTTCATAGAGCCAAACAAAACCGAAGATAGGCCTAATAAACGCCCCAGATTGGACGCCGCCGGAGATTATACTGACGGTGTAGGAAACGATAAGAACGTCATTGGCATGACAGAAGAAGAGATTGATTTCATTAAATTGTTGGAAGACGAGCTCGAGAAATTCAATACCTTCTTCGTTGAGAAAGAGGAAGAGTATATCATCAGACTGAAGGTATTATATTTTTTTTCTTTTTCTGTTTGGTTCCCGGAAAAATTTTTTCCTCCATAAAAAAAATAGCTGTCGAAACTGTAGGAATTTAATCGGATGAAAATTCATTTTTCTAACTGCGTTAAAAATGGTAAAAAAAAATGAAAGTATGAAACTGTGTCGTTCTATAGATAGATCTCAATTTGGGATCAAACTGAGTGACTGGGCATAGTAAAAGGAGACAGTTAAAGCCATTAGTGATTTAGGCGGGCTTACCGCTTGCCGTTTCTTTTTGTCTACAGACTTACTTTGGCAGCTGTCCCCTTTTACAACTGGCTTGCATCTATAAATATGCCGTTGAGAGATTGTACCTTGGTATATTCCATCAACATGTACCATGTGCCAAATTACTGATATTTTGTCTTTTCATTTTTTTTTTTAATTATAGCATGGGCTACAATTTTTGATACATGAGTGGTGTTTTATTTAATTAATTACTTTAGAATAGGTATGCATTGATTTTTAGGGATATTTTTTGTAGTCTTGATTCTCTGCATGTGTCTTTATCTTTTTTTTTTTTCATTAATTTAGATTAGTTATCTCCATTTTATATATCTTTTTATGTTTTTTTAAATATTTTAAAGATTAATATTTTTTTATAAGTAATATTTATAAAATAAAAAATAAAATATTAAATGAGATAAATAATTTTAATTATTATCTTATATTTTTTCTGTGTCATTTCACCTAAAAAAAATTTAAAATATTTTGATAACTAATATTCTTTTTATAATTGATATGCCAATAAAAATATATCAACTGTAATTTTTGAATGCATATATTATGCAAAGATTATATCATTAAATTTATTTAGATTATCAATAAATTTTTTATTAAGTGATAAGAAAACTTTTGATTTTGTGATATTGTAGTCGCTAAAAAATTTGAGTCTTTGTTAGAATTAAATTTACTCCTATATTTTTGTGTTTAATAGTTCAGATTATTAGATAAGATTTAATTTCATCAAGTGTATTGACTTTTAATTCAAGAATTACATGTGTGTGGACAAGGAGAGTATTGATACTTTTACATTAGTAACAAATTTATAAAGTACCAATAAATAATTGATTTGATATGTAAAAATATTGCTGCTCAAGAATGCTAAGAATTTTCCTTGACCATCTACCAAAAACTAGATATTTTAAACTTTCTGCAATTGTGTGGTGAACGTTGAGGCAACTTTTTTCTTTTATCTTTACTAAATGTACTTCCCATCTTACTGGGTGTAAAGATAAACTGTACTCGTATCTGATAATGATTTATGTTTGGGGCAACAGCCAAGCTGGCATTTAAGGAATGACCCTACCTGAATTTCCAAATTAGGACCTGGGCCGAAAAGTTTCAGTTAGACTTTAATTTACAGCTGGGGAATAAGTTTGCATAGTTGGATATGGTGGGATGGAGACAATTAAGAATAAATTCAGATTCAACTAGTTCTGTTTTTTTTTTCCTTTATACATTTACTTGCACATGGAATAAAGCAGTATAGGTTGCTAAAATACTTGATTTGAGTTATGCTTATGGTTTCTACTTCTTCAAATTAGTGAAAGAAAATGAAAGTTGTGAAATTTAAATTGAAGATGCAGATTAACTAAATCTGAAATTCGAATTTTTGTAATTATGATGCTAGGAGTTGCAAGATAGGGTTGCAAAGGCAAAATATTCCAATGAGGAGATGATAAAAATTCGGAAAGAGATTGTAGACTTCCATGGAGAGATGGTTTTGCTGGAGAATTATAGTGCCCTCAACTACACAGGTAGTTAAATATTTATCTTGTTTAATTAAATACATGCATATTTGAAGTATTTTTATTTTCTTATTTGTTCTTGAGATTTTTATATACTTGATTGAAGATAACCAACTTGCTGTTTTGTTAACAGGATTGGCAAAAATACTTAAGAAGTATGACAAAAGAACGGGTGCTCTGATTCGCCTGCCCTTCATCCAGAAGGTCTTGCAGCAACCTTTCTTCACCACCGACCTTCTATACAAGCTTGTGAAAGAGTGTGAGAGAATGCTCGATCACCTTTTCCCAATAAATGAACCTGCATCTTTAGTTGCAATAGCTGATGGGGATGATGGATGCGATCCTTCAACTTCTGCTACTACTACCGAGAATGATGGTCTTCTCAGAGTCCCCAAGGAACTTGCAGAGATTGTACATATGGAGAGCTTATATATGAAGAGCACCATATCAGCATTGCGAGTTTTGAAGGAAATCCGAAGTGGAAGCTCTACTGTTAGTGTTTTTTCATTGCCACCGTTGCAGTCGAGTGCGTTGGAGGATACTTGGAAGAAAGTTCCTATTCTGGAACAAGTAGCAAAGTAATTTAAAAGCGATAAGAGAAATAGAAAGCAGATGTCACTTTGTCTTGTACTACCACTTTTTTTTTTTTTTTGCCTATTTTGAGTTACCTATCATGCATATGTTATGCATGTTTTAGATACTAGTACAGATGTAAAATGTTTAATTCAAGCTGGAATTAATGTTATATAACCACACGTTCTGTATAAAAAGAATTTTTTATTCAAAATTGGCTGTCTTAAAGCTTGAAGATTCTAAATAGCAGGCGTTTGGTTTTTGTTTGGCATACAGAAGTCTGAATTCCCTTGTTTTTGAAGATCGAAGTACGATATAGTATTTATTTTATTTATTGCCATAAAATTGAGGATTGCGTTTTAGGCCATATTTAGTTTGCTATGTTGAAAATGAAAAAAATATATATACAAGTCTTGAAATAGAGAGTTCATTCTCTCATTTTACCTGCAAAGGAACTCATAATAAATATAAATTACAAATGTTACTACCATGCTATATTGTGGCATACTGAGGAAGTATTGTATTGTAATATAGGAGGTTGATTTACGGAGTTCAAATTTTGACAGCAGGATGATTGCAAAAATAGTAGATTTTATTGCTGTAAAAATTGTGATAATTACAAGAGAAATTGAAATTATTTTTATTTGCAAGTAAATGAAATTTAGGCACTAGACCTTAAAAATTGTAATAGATTAATGGGCTGTTTGGTTTGCCAACTAAACACCCCTAATTATCGATTGCCAATATGCGCGTCGTCAATCAAAAAAATTTATAATGTTTGATTGGCCAAATAAAAACTCCAATTATGATAAAATTTCTCTTTAATCGGCAAATTAGCGATCGTCAATCGCTTTGAAAAAAATATTATATTAATCACACATTTAACCATCGCTTTACTAAACACCCCCTAACTATAGTAAAAATAATCATTTTGAGTGAAATTTATTATTTATTTATTACTTAAAAGAAATTAATCATTTCAATATTGCTTTGAAAGAAATATTATTTATTGATTGAAAATTTATTTACAGACAGATTTTAATTTAATTTATTCATAACGAGATTATACATGAATTTAATTTGATTGATTTTATTAGATGATTGGTTGGGGTTGTTTTATGCAAACAATCAAATCTTACGGGCTTAAAACTAATTGGGCATCTAAAATTAATTAGAGACCATATACTCATTTTTTATGGAATCAATTACCCCCGCACACATGTTGGCTGAGGAAGTCCAACAATGTGTGCAATAAGTAAGATTTACTTGCAGAGCAGTCACGATATGAGATCCAAAATTACTCTCACTGAAAACAAGAGGCTCGAGGAACGGAGGAAACAAATTCTGAAAATTTATTTTACCGCTCCTTCTGGTCACTCCAGTAAAATTTCTTCAATCCACTTCTACTGTAAATCTCTTTTCCTCTACAAAAAAAAAAAAAAAATAAAAAAAATCTTTCACTGGCTTCCAAATGTCGACTTCCTCTTTTTTTACTTGCGAGAAGGACAAAAATCAAAAGATTCCATTTCCAAATTGAAAGAGGAGAGACGTCTCAAATTCTAATTCCCATATTAAAAATTATTTAAATAAAAAAAGTTACATTTAACCACTCACTCATCGCCGATTGGTTTACCATTGGACCTACACCACCGGCTTTGGAATCACCTTCGGCCGAGACCCACAACCACCATCATCATTGTTGCATCGAACGACGGTCAAAAGACTAGCCACTACTGTCAAAGACAGATTGACATGGAGTCAATAGGTCTCGCGTACTTCTTAATTTTTAAAATTTTTTTTAAATAATTTTCTAATCTTTAATAAAATATTATTCAATTCCATTTTTCTTTTTCTTTTTTAATTTTCCTTTATTTTTTTCATATTTTCTTTATCAATAATATTTTAATTATTTTTAAATAAAATAAATATATAATATTTTATTATTTTTATATTTTTTAAATAAATTTATTTTATTATCGTAATATTTATTCTTAAAATTTAGGGATAATTTCTGAATATAACGAATATTCTCCCATTTTATAATTTTTTAATCCGTTCATAACTATTACCCACCACTCAGCTGCATGTTCAGGTCGCACACGAAGAAAACTCCACCGCCAGTGTTCATCGCACATCCGAGATCGGCCAGAAACAGGACGCCAGCCTAGCTCCGCTGCTGTCTATAAAAACTTGATAATAAAATATTTACAGTCCGTAATATTGAAAGTTTATATCCGCCAGTGGTTTAAATGGTGGGTGTGGTTATGGGGAGTACATGTTGGTGAACTAGTGTATGTGCGAGAGAGTAACTCGGAGCATTACTTGGTTTGGTGGATACTTTTATAATTTTCTTTACATATTAATATGTAAAAATGAAACTTTTATTATTTTTCTTATATAAAATTATTTATTTATTAAATTAGTTTTTAAAAAATCAAAAATATAAATAACACTTTTTATGAAGTAAAAATAAAAAATAAAAAATAAAAAAATAGAAGCAAATGAAATTTAAGTTTTTTTTATGAGAACTAAAAACTGAAAATTTATATAAGAATATTTTTTATATAAAAAATTTATATTATTAAATATATTTCTATTATTAAATTTTTTAGAAAAATTAAAAATATTAAAAATATTTTATGAATAATAATAATAATAATAATAAATAAATATAAATGAAATTTAAATCTTTTTTATCTATGAGAATTATTAACTAAATAATATAATTAATTAGGTATATAATTAATTTTAATAATAAATAAAAAAATTAAGTGTTTGATATAAAAAAGAAAGTGTTAATTTCTTTTTTTTTTAATAAATTTATTTTTCTTACTCTCACTTTTCACTACCAACACAAGACTTTAGGTTGATCTACTCATAAAGGATAAATTATTAATATTATTAACATTGGTAATATTTATCTCACTATCCTATTACCTTTTGTTATTTTTTTATTTACTGCCTTACATTTATTTGCTATAAAAGTATAGATTCCTCTTATTGTATATTCCAATCTAATATAATATGATAAAAATATATAAATAAAAAAATATTATTTTTTTTTATTAGATAAAAAAATGACAAAAAAATCATATTAATTAGAATATTTTATTATACATTAATTTAAGTATATGAGATAAGATATTTAGCGTCTATTCAACTAATATAAAATAATAAATGGATAAAAATGTGTATTAGGATATTTTTTTTAGAAAAATAAGAATAGCTATTTATTTTCATGGATTTTTTTAATTTTTAATATCAAACTTAAATTAGTTTGAGAAATTATTCAATGTATCTGACGCACATAAAAATAATACACCTTAACTCACATTCACATGGTTATTACCTGCATTTACAGAAAATGCATCTCACCTAAATATAAGAGATGATGCACTATCTATTGTATAAAATTATTTTATTTATGTATAAAAGCTAAAATTAAACATAAATTCTTTTGAATTTTTTTACCTAATTTATTTAAAATAAATAAAAAATAACATTGTACATTTTAAATAATAAAAAATGGTTTCATAGTAATATTAAAAATATTTTAAAACTATAAAATTTATATAATATTTCGTTTTTAATTAGTTTGAAATGTAATTATAATTTTTATAAAATTATAACTTGTTTATATTATTAAAATATTTAAGTATTTAAAAAAAATTTAAAACAAAATTTGAGCTCCAATGACCTAACAATAAAAATATATTATCTTATTTATGTCACAAAATTAATTTTGCATCTAATTAGATAAATTAAAAAAAAATTACTAATTAATTTGAAATTAAGGATATTTTAATATTTTTACTATTAAAATTTTTATTTGACTATTAAAAATTGACTTGATTAAAAGAAAAAGATTAATTTATTAATGAAAATAAATATGAATGATTATTTAATTAATTTCTCAAATAAAAAAAAAAAAGAAATCATTAGTTAAGTTAAATTTCATAGAATAATTAATAATTTATTTTTATTTTTTAATACATTGAAAGTTTTTTAGAAGGATATGAAAATTATTAAAATTTGAATCCATAATTTTTTTTTTATTACGAAAAGAAAATTCAATTATTGGACTATTAATATAATAACCAAACAAACATTTCATTACTTTAAAATTGTTAAAATTCAAATATATTTTAATATATCGCCACGTGGCACAATTTTATTCACATGTTGGAGTAAGACCACGCAACCCTCTACGGAAAAAATTCTAAAAAAGATAAGGTGTATTATTTATCGTATTTATTGAAAATGAATTATTTTCAACAGGTTGTGCAAGAATCCCATGCTTGATTTTTTGGGCTTGATATTCTTTGGTATAAGCACGCAGCAGCCCCCTCAACCCTAAGCACACACAAGCTCTTCAATTTGTGGCTTTCAACTCGTGAGTCGTGATTCAAATTACAAGCTCATAAACTCAGTAATGGCTGAAACCCTGTTTTCTCCTTACAAGATGGCCAAATTTAATCTGTCTCACAGGTTAGTTAATTACTTAATTATAAGTAATTAATTGCTGTGAATTTGGGTGAGAGAGAGGTTATTAACTAAATATGGTGTAGAATTGTGGTTGCTCCAATGACCAGATGCAGAGCAATTAACGGAATTCCGAACGATGCAATGGTTGAGTACTATATGCAGAGGTCAATTCCTGGTGGACTTATCATTTCCGAAGGCACTATCATCTCTCCCACTGCCCTAGGGTATTCTTTATTTCATCTTTTCATTTCATTTCCTAATTCTATTTTGATGAATTTCTAGGTTTTTTTTATCTTAATAACTTTAACAATATTCACATTCATTGTAAAACTGGGCAGATACCCACATGTGCCTGGGATTTACACGGATGAACAAGTGGAAGCGTGGAAGAAAGTCGTGGAAGCAGTTCATTCCAAAGGGAGCTTCATATTCTGTCAACTGTGGCATGTTGGTCGTGCTTCGCATACAGGTCAAGTCTAAATTATAAACCCCCTCTTATAGAAAATGGATTTTCTTCTTTATTTTATACAAATTAATTTTATAATTTCATAGTTAATAATTTATTTAGAATTATATATATATATATATTTATTTATTTATTTTATAAGATTAATTTATAAATTCTTAATTAGTAGCAGAAATTTGGAAAATTTTTGTTTAGCTGTTGATGTCAAACCTTAAGATTATAATTAATGCTTCCTCCGTTTTTAGATCTCCGCTTTATATTCTCATATCATTTTAATTTTCATTCTCTCATCTTATTCTCAATTGATGCAATTCTATATTTTCATTACGTATTTTATCCATTTTAGTATAATCGCACATCCATCTTAGTATCATCATCTTTGTAACACTTATCTTCGACACA
>CANXYC010550569.1:0-22630 GCA_948193065.1 Aleurites moluccanus | reverse complement strand
TGTAGCTCGTGAGGGAGCTAGTAGAGAAGATCAAGCTTCTTGACTTATTCATCCCAAGAAGCTTCCATTGTAATTCTTTTGATATGTAATTATGTATACTCATTGAATGGTATTATGATACAATATGTAATGGGAGTATTTTCTAGAGCTCCGTAGTTAGTAATTTGAGGATGATGATCTTTTGATTTATGAATTGTTATCTTTTGGGTACTCTTGTTCCTTAGTGATGTGAGATGCATCCTTTGATCAGTAAGGAACAAGAGAAAGCTATGATATGATAATAGTAAAGATTTGATGGATGCTTAACTGGATTTATAGTAATGATTATTGTATGATATTATATGATATTGTAATTAATATATGTGCATGAGATTCAAGATTTGTGAGTTCTACGGATTTATGGTGGCCTTATGCCTACCTTTGCCCTAGGACCGTCGCACCACTGGAGTTGAGGTGTGACAGCTATTTTCTCGGCAATGTAATTAACACTGTCATTTTTCAGGACGGTATCTCAAAAGTGGCCCGGTTGAGGCTCAAAAATTCTTGAATATTACTCTCTATCATTCTCTATATATTTCAATAATCAATTGAGCCTATTCATACTTTAATTAATAGTATAATTGTTACTATAATTCGTTATATCCATACTGTCTTTTGTACTTCCTCAATAGCTATTTTTTTTTGCCTATTTATTCTTTAATTAACATCATTTTATCACTATGATTCACTATTTCCTTACTGTCTACTGTACTACAGTCTGGGGTGTTACAAAATTGTTGTAGAAAATTCGATTGAAAAAATTTGCCGATTTTGCCTACTTTGAGGAATTTGAAGAAATTGGTGGCAAAGCAATTTTGCTTGGTGATTTGAAGTGTTAGGTTTATGCATCATTTATTATGCCCTAAGTGTTAAATTGTCAATTGGAATCCATATGTGAAAACCCTAAAGTGGTCAAACCACTTTAGGGCAAAATTGCCTTATTGTGTTCTTGTTCTTCTTATGGCTTTTAGATGCCAAATTAATTCATTTGATGATGTTTATTGAGTTGTATTTAATGCCTATGGAATTGCTTTCAATGTGTATTGTTGTTGACAATTGGGGCAATGTCAATGTTGCACCAAAATCTTGTCAAAATGTCTATTGTTGGTAGCACACCAAGTATTCGATAAAATGCCTAGCTTAAAATCCATAGGCCAACCATTTAAATGTCATCATCGCCAGCGACAATGGCATGTCAATTACGTCAACTTTTTGGCCGTAAATGACAAATTTATATTTGATCCCATTGTTGGTTGCTAGACCTTTGGTCATTGTATAATCGATTGTTATTGATATCTTATTGATTCTATTGCTCATTGAATTGATTGATAATGAGTTATTAATGCTTAGTGATACCATATTTTGAAATGGTATCTATTGATGTGTTTATTAATTCTATTGATTCTGATGTGATTTGACAGAGCTGCCGCCCCGACAGAGTAGTGAGTACATACTGTCGACATTATACACAATGTATATTGTTATGCCCTAATTGGGAAGGATTATGAGTCCTAGTCATAAGACCTGATTCGTCTTATGTTTATTGATATGAGTTTGATTTGTGCTTAACATATTTGTATGTGTATGGCTCTATTATCTGTCATTATCCATCATTATCTATCTTATCCATGTGATATATCTTCTTTGATGTGAGTGTTGACCTTACAGCCATATTCTGTACTTGACTCTGTATCCAGAGATTTTGTGCAGATTGATTCATTTACTTCATCTGCCTATTGTTTATTTATATTCCAATATACCTGTTATTGGTCGATGCAAATTAGATTCACTGAGTATCATATATACTCACCCTCTCATTGTTTCCCTCTCCGGGTACCGAGTAGTAGGCAGACATCCCAGCTTTTGATTCTCTGTGGATTCTGCAGTTTTATAGCAATATAATTATATTAAACACTATATTATTTTGTATGTTCATATCCTAGCTGCTCCATGGATTTTGTACGGTATAGTTAGTATATGAACATGTAAGCATGGGTATATTGGAGATTAATTAATGATATGACTATATAAATTATAGAAAGTTATAGAATGAATGACAGAGTAACAGAATGAATAGTGCTTATGTGAGTGTATGATTATAGACTGTTATATGATTGATGATGGATATGGATGATTACACTGCGATATTGTGTGGAATATGATTGTATTGTAGTGATTGATGGGTTTTATGGGTGTTGGTCGCCTCAGCATCTCCCACACCCTAGGACCGTCTTGGCCCTCCGGGATCAGGTCATGACAAATATTCTCTCTTATAATATGAAAAGCATGAATTATTCCTTAGACTTTTGTGGTTTCCATTCCTAAATAAAAATCCTAATATCCATAAATTAGGGTTCAATCATACATATTCATATAGTTGTAGTCCTTATGATTTAATCATCTGGAGAAGTCTTATTACGATTCTTAACATCCATTTTAACATCTCGTAGAAGAACATTAAAGATTGGAATGAATAGCTACTATTCACCCAAAACCCTAAATCCTTGGACATTTCATGTAATTCATAGTAAATTATATTTAAAGCTCTTACACATCTATACATAAATTATAATCATCTATTCTAGCTATAGATTAGCTTAACTTGAACTTTGAAATGAGTTTAGAGAAATTACCTTCAAACTCTAGAATGGAGATTCTTGAGATATCTGGATTTTTAAAGTTTTTTAATGTATCAATCCTTCTTTCTTGTGTTATTATGATGAAATAAATGTTAGAGGATGAATATTAATGAGCTGGTAGGTGGTTGGGACCATTTATGAAGAAAAAGGATAAGAAGAGTTGAAAATGGAAGAGTTTGAAATGAAAAACGGAGCTATTATATATATAGGCCCGACACTTTCACGCCCATGAAGAGGGGCTTTATAACCATGAAAAGAGTTGTTCACGTCTGGGTTCGAAGCATTTCTTCACTGCCTTGAAGGGACGTTTCATGCCCGTGAAGACGAATCTAAAGAGTTGGCCAATTTACACAAAAGTTTTTCTCATGGTGATGAATAATGTCTCACGCCCGTAAAGAACTCTTCACCCCCATGAAAGGCTTGTTGATGAGAATCTCTCAAGTTTCTCCATTCTAACTTATCTAAATTCAATCAACTTATATATACACAGGTCTAACATCTCAATTCCATACATAATTAATCATACATACATTCTAGGAGTAATGAATACTCAATATAGAATTTTATATTATCTATCATGCACACACACAAAAATCTCTAATAAGTACCATCTAATTTACATCTATTCCTATCATACTCGATCTTTACCATGTAATTCATGTACTGGGTATTACATCTCATCATTTTTAAATGCTTTAAAGCCATGTTAGCATTCTCTTTCTCTTCCTCTTTGAATATTTCTTTTAGACATTTCATCAAATACCTTATACACATTATCCAAACCAATCAGAGCAAGATCAAAGTAACTATAGCCACCACCACTACCATTATCACAACCGGCTGGAGTCACCTTATTGCATGGCAAAGAACCATGGAGAGGGTATTTTTTCATATGAGTCCTCTGGTTTTCCACCGGAGAAGAACCCATATGTGATTAAGAGTTTTCAATGGTCAATAGGGACAAGAGTTGATATATTGACGAGAATGAATTACAATAAGCTCTCTCTTTTTAGTACCTGCGTTTTTAATAAGAGAACTAGTAGATTACTCGTGTTTCTCTTCAAGAATCTATTCGATGATTTAAGAATTATTGAGATTAATTTTGGGTTACTAGTAATTATATACTATAAAATTTAGTTAGAGAACATGAGATGGCAATAGGTGCAAGATTAGAAAAGGTATTGCTTTGATTCCAAGTCTTTTTATTATAAGTTTAGTTAAGCATAAGTTCTGCTTAGAAAAAATTACGAAAATGGGGCCTCCTTCTATATGTTCCAAACTCCAAGTACTTGAAAATTGATAGATTTAGCTTTAAGAATAGGATTCTCAAATAAAATGAATTATGAATTATATGATAAATCGCTCCTCTGTTGCAGGCATTCTCACAGCATATTTCTTCTTTGCCTAAACCACAAGAAGATAGAAAGAAATGATGTCGGATGATACAAGATGATTCAACAACTCATCAGCTAGAGAAAAGCATTGGCAAATTGGGAAAATTTAGACCATATGTGCATCCTCAGTTAGAGGACTCTATAACTCACAATCATAATAAAAAGCAGAGAAGGTGATTGATGAAATATGTAAGGGAAAGGTTGTAAGCTGAATTAAAGACAAAGGGAAGGGTAGTGTTGATGTGGCTTTAAAGCATTTAAAAATTTTGAGATAGCATGCCACGTCAGCTTTTCATGAATGGTTTTAATGGAAATTGACTTAAATTAAGTGACTATTACATAAAAGTAGATGATATTTTGTAATAAAAATGAATTTAATGACCATAATGTGCGTTAGTAATAAGTCGAAGAATCATGAGAGAAATTAACCCTTTTGTCCTCTCAACCAAACGAACCAGTTGTACCACTCTATAGGTTTCGTCTCTGTGTCCAATTCCAAAAGGTTGGAACATAATTGAATTTAATATTACATGAAATATATTACTTCATTAAAATTTATAAAGAAATTATAATTATTAAAATTTATAAGTTTATTGTTAAAGGAAATAGTAAGTGTATTTTAATATTTGAAATATTTTTTAGAATATGAAACCTTAAAATAATAGTAATTATATTCTAAAAAAAATAATAATAATTCTGTTTTTAGAATAGAAGACAATAAATAATTGAAATAAAATTATATATTATTATAATTATAATTACTATTAATAATAATATGTAAGCCAAGTTTATTATATATAGACCAACTAAAAAAAATTAATTATTCATCATATATTTATCCTCATTTATTTTATGTATTTACTTATTTTTATTTAATTTTTTAATACGTTCTAGTTGTTTTTATTTAACGTTTAATAACATGTGTCTAATGATTAAATTCTAGAAAATTTAATTTTTTAATTTTTTTTAGGTATTTTTGAGTAAAAACAAAACAAGTCAAACTATGATGGAAGCTAATACAAGCATGAAAAACTAATTAAAGCCACAAGGAACCAACACATTCGTGTTCAAAACCACCATGGGTGTGGAAACTAAAGGAAAACTAAAAATTCATATAGAATACTCCACGACCTAGCCTCATGGGCGTGTTGCATAGGTCATGGATGTTGTGATCAAGCTCCATGGGCGTGGGACACTATTCCAAAGCCCCATGGGCCTGGTAATCAAGTCCCATGGACGTCGGGATTTTTTCAAAGCCAACCCCATGCCATGGGGAACTTTTCTAAAGCCCTATGAGCGTGTTACCTAGCCCCATGGCCATGGATACTCTATTAAACCCCATGGGTGTGGTACCCTATTAATCTTCCAACATGGACGTAATTTTCTTCATAGTGTCATTGCCTCTGATACAAAAATAGAAGATAATATTTTCAAAAAGGCATGGTTATGATATTTCAAAATAACATATATGTTAAGTTGGAAGATTTGGCTTGACTTTAGAATTAAAGGAAAGAATATGGATTCAAGACTTTATATAAAAGGGACAAATACACAGAAAAAGGAAGGGATGAGGGTTTCCAAACCCTAGCCACCTCAAGGCTTTCAAGTAGACACAAACATATCTTCCTTCGTTTTGAGATTAGGATTTTCTATTTCTTTTTGTATTTTGCTCTTTTAATTAAAGATTCAAGTTGTAGTTGAATTAAAGTAAGGTGGAGTTGCAAGAGATTGAGTTTTACTTGGAGGAGCCTTCAATCAATAAGAATTTTTTTCCTTTAGCTTGTTCATGCGATTTGTTTATTTGTTTTACTTAACCATAGCTGAGATAAATATGATGATTGACATGAATATGTTTTGTGTTTTTAATTCTATTATAAGCTAAATTTTTAATTTTAGGAATTGAAAAGGATCCTTTTGAGTAGTTTATATTATGTTAATATTTAGAAAACTTAGAGTTCTATTTAATTGATTAATGTGAATTTAATTCTCATATTAATGATTGGTCACCACTCATATGCACGTATTAACTAAAGTATTGAGAAAAAAAAAAAGTTAATACTAGAGAGAGATTATCAATTAGAGGAGCTATAATTAGAAATGTGTCAACTCTTAATATATTGAATTAGATATTATAATTAGAAATGCATTAATGCTTGATTTGATATATATATATATATATATATATATAATTAAGGTTAGTATTCTATACGTAGGATTCAAAAAATATGTTAAGGAATGCTTTATTTTAATTTGATTGTTTGAAATTCTATGGTTGATAAATATTTGCTTGAATTGGTAAAATTGATATTTCTAGAGTTTTTTCTATTTATTTTATTTTATATTAATTTATCTTTCATTTATTCGCTTTTATAATCTTAATTAGAGTGTTTGTTGATATTAATAAGATAATAAGTTAAAATGTATTACATATAAGTATATTTCCTCAACTCGGATCATCTTGCAAATATTTAAAACTTGAAAAACTTTATAGAATAAGTTTGAACACAAACATTAAAATCGACCACAAGGGAATTATTTGAATTTAACTTTTATCATATAAATTCATATTATTTTAAACTTTTTAATATTTAACATTAAAACGCAAAATAAACTCGATATGATATCATTTTAAATTACAAACTTAATAAAAGCAGGTGTTAATTCTGTTTAGATCCACCTAAAAAGAGCAGTAATAACTTTAGATCAGTAACTAGATTCTCATCGTTTCATTCACCACAAACAGATCAAACTTCTATTTTCCAGCATTAATCAGTATACATTTTATAAAGAGAAGTGAAAGTCTCAATGCATAGAGAATATTGACTATAGTTCAGCTTGAATAATCAATCAATATACATGTACTGTGACAAACCCTAACGCAAATCCTTTGCAGCCTCAGACAGAAATAATCAACGGATCAGTTTACAAACAAAATAGAATGGAAAAAGAATTCATAAATCAAATGAAATATTTTCCCCAGCGAAAAAGAGAGCGTTCCATATGGCTGCAAAGCTCGAGGTAGAGCTTATCAGACGTTGATGTCCATGCGCTTTGATCTAGCAGTGCTGTTTATTTCATGGGAATCAGTAAGGGGAAATCTTGGGAAGCTGTAGTTCTCAGTCACTGAAACTGGCTGCTGAGGATAAAGTGTGGGAGGCGGTGTAAGATTGCGCTGAGCTGGCAGGGGAGGAAGCATGTTGTATTTGTAAGAATCACCGGATAAGCTGCATAAACAAAAAAGATTTCTCATGTCTCCAAAATTGAGCAAAGTGAAGTTGAAAATACAAAATAAATATAAGACAATGAAACATAGGTACACAATCTGATGATTGATTAAGTTAGTAAGCAGTAGCCTATGGTGGCACACCAGGACTAAATGCAATCAAAATAACGGGAGATTCCAAAATTCTTTTCTTCTATTCCCGTTGTAGTCCAATCGTCCCCTAGCTCTCCCCCTTTTTCTTTCTTTCACCACAGCTAATGAATGAAATAAAACTATAAACTGAGGCAGTAACATTAGCACAAAGGTAAACGTTCTGCATAAGATACCGGATACTCTTGTAAAATTGATCATCGTCACTTGAATTTTCATCTAAACGCTGGGCAGGTCTCTGAACTGGAGAAACAGACCATAGACTTGGTGCAGTTAACTCATCTGAGAAATATCTTCTCCTGATCAACTGAAACATAGTGGTCCAATATTGTCAGAAAATATTCAATATAAAAAACCAATGAGCTTTGGCTCAATAGCACTTAGTCGTTTCCAAGGCTGTGAGATAGCAAGTTTTAACCACAGTTGGAGCTTAATTAACCAAAAAGAATATTCATTGTGAAAAAGAATATTTAAAGAACTAACATATTAAACATACAGACCGTCCGAAAAAACCTTATTAAAGCTTCCTTGTCATATCTTGCTTCTTTTGCAGCCTGTCCATATTAGCAAAACAGAGTGTATTATATTCAGGTTCATACATAATGTGGAATTGGTTCAATACTATTTGATTTGCTTTTATGCAATATACCGGATATAGTTATTGCTTCAAAAAACATCAATCAGATATTACATCATACTAGACACAGTTGCCTGGATTCCAACCAATTTTTTGCCTATCATTTAAAAGTGCAATTCGCTAATAGGTCAAATAAAAGCAAGCTAAAAGTGAGGTTCCTACAAAATGAATCCACATTTTCTCAAAAGGCATATGTATAATTTTCTCAAAGACATATTCAAGATTATAATATAACAGAAGAATCAGAAACAAAAGAAGGGAGAAACATTGTGGTTAGAATCGTACAGTTCTTAATTTGAATAGCATGATTTGAGTCAATTCCCCACCTTAGATATTCAAATCTATAAGTTGAATCACAAATATTCATGAACCATGACTGAATCAATAGTAAATTATCCGAAGCAATACAGATCTATAGACTTATCCAGTTCTTTGTTTATCAAGTCTGTACAACCCAATAGGTGTCAAACTCAAAATTTAACTTCAACCTTGGCATGAAAAAGCCCAAAATTCTTCCCCAAGTAATTGAAACTAAGGTGAAACAAAAAGAGTTGTGTTGTATAGTAAAATAATTAATAAGTGAGTTATGTGCAGAGAAAAGTGAGGATTTTAATCTATTACTTGGAGTGTCAGTGGATGTAATTAAACAAAATTCTTTTAAATTCACCAATTAAAACCATTTGTGTCTTTTTGTCATGAGACTACTTCAAAAAATAAAGTCTCTTCCAAGAAAATTCACATGCATTAAAAATTAAACAAAGCCATATGACTCTTGTTATATCATGCATTTGTCTGCATTTTTTACTCCTATTTTGGTATTCCCCCAAGCTAGCAGAAGCTAACCTTGGACTTGTGACATAAGATATTTCATAATTTATATTATAGTACTTTAAATAGTTATAAAGCACCAAAATTTTTGTTCTTTAGTTCACAATAATATTATGTACTCTGAAAATGTGCATCATACACCCATAAATGAAGCAGTGAGGAAGGTAGAGCATCTTGAAGTTGCAGGAGATTAAAAAAAATATGGGTAAACCAAGAATGACATCAGGTGTAAGAAAAGAGGATTTACAAGTTCTAGACTTTTAGGTAGATGCAACCTAGCACCAAGAAGAACGGAAAAAGGGATCTATCTAGTGACCCCAATTAGATTGAGATTAAAATTAGTTAAGTTTAGTATATGAGTAAATGTTCAATAAACAATATCAACTCCTCCCAATCTTCACTTAGCCAAGACAAGGCAACTGAAGCAGACTGACGAGCCATGGTGAAGAGAAAACAGGAAGCAAATTTTGGACAATTGGCTGAAAAATGAACACATCATTATTCTTCAGGGAAAAAAAAATGCTGAGATGGCAAGTTGGTGAAGTAAATAGAACAAAACAGGATAGAAAGATCAACATCAGAAATCTCTTAATGCCTTGGTTCACTTATATAGTCCAGATACTAGAACACAAATACACATCGATGCCAATCAACATTTAGTCAATCAAATAAAAATAAAGCATAGTGAGTGGATGCTTAAGATGGAATGCTCACAGCAATAAGGCCACCATTGCCAGGAAAACTCTCAGTTAATGGAAGTTCCTCACTAGAAGGAAGTAAACCCTGCTTCTCAACCCACTGACGAGCTACATCAACAAGATTGCCACTGCTTCCTTTTGTACCCTCTTTTGCAGCTACATCAGCTTTGTTTCCAATAACAATATAAGGGACAGGAAGACCACCTGGACCCCCAGAACCTAGAGGAGCTGAAAATGTCCCCATCACAGCAATCTCCGATGCCCATTTCTGCAAGCTTGTTTTTGTCCTTCTTTGGGAGAGGTCATGGACAAAAATAACCCCTTGCAAAGTTTAAGCCAGAATCATAAGAAATAGGCATAGCTAACTAATCTTGCAAGAGATATTAAGATCACAATATTTCTTATCAAATACAGAATTGGGGAATTAAGTGTCCAAAATACTGTTCAAGGGGTGAGCTCCATGCATTATTTTGACAATAGTAACTTCATAATAATTTATTTAAAAACAAAAAAGGAAACAAAATAAGAATGCTTATGGTTGCCTGTACTACGAACAAACATTACGGAATATAACTTCCTATTTCAACACTTGGTAAATTGTAATGGAAATATTTACAATACCATATTTCAAGTAAGAAGTGGAAAGAAAATTCTTTGAACCATTTTCTATATTCCATATCTACTTTTCTTAAGTACAATCTGCTTCAGTGAAAATCACTTGTTAACTAGAAAGACTTCCTTTTTCAAGGCAGTAGCACCAAATGAATCGGATGCCTGATAGCAAGGTTCCAAAGTATAACAGCAATTGTGGAGAATCCAAGCATAATAACAGCATGAATCTCAACCTTATTTCCGACTGAAACTCCCATATGGAAGTGATGCAACTACTTGCACAACAAACAATCAGCTTCTGAAATAAAGGAGAATCTGGTAAATGATTAGAGTAAGTTTTTGATGCACCACTAACCTCTTATAATATAATATAAAGTTGACCAAGAAAATTTGGCACTCACCATTAATCTGAGAGTAGAACAGAGACCGGCAATCTTTATATCGATCATGTCCTGACACATCCCACAGTTCGACAAAGAAATCTCTTTCTGCATCACCTTTAAGACTGCTTGAAGAGCTACCAGAATTACCATAAGTAATGTGCTGGACGGGAATAGTAGTAAGCACTTAGTAAAGACTTGAACTTCTAAAACACTCTCCTGTTACCATCAAGTAACCAAGACATTTTGAATCTTACCTTGACACCAACTGTACATCCAATTGTCTGAGAAGGACGAGCAATGGAAGAACCTTTGACAATCAGATGCACAAGAGAAGTTTTCCCAACACCTAACAACAATTAAGATCAGAAAACCAAGTTTGATTTCAAGTACAGAAAAGGAGTACAAGGTCAGATGGAGGGAAATGACTTTATGTAATCAAGCACCGCCGTCATAAAACTACATGAAATTAGCATTATTGGGATTAAACTTGCACATCATGATTTTAGAATATGTTAGACTTAAAACCCAAATTTCACTTTAAGATAATTTAAATAAGGTCAAGCCAAGTAAGAAATGAAGGAATAAGGCATTCTTGAAATGCAAAAGGCCAGCCCTTAATCCGTTTCTGTAACCTAACTAGTACTATCTCTTAACCCCCTCCGCTCTCAGATGATTAATGACACATCACAAAACCCTCAACCACATGTGTTGTAATAATTGAGCATTCCAAAACCAATAAACCTTCATGTTTGAAATGAAATACTTTATAAGGTCAATTAGTTACCTTGTCCATCCATCCCCACCACAGTTATATAATTTGTTTGTCAGTATCCATGTTCCATAACTGACACTCCGTTTGAAAAGGAGTTTTGATGGATAAACAATGTTTAGAAAAGGTTGGTAAGCATATTTGCTTGTTTAAGCGAGGGATTGTAATTGGACGGTATAGTTCTAGAAGGTTTATTCATAACCTTCAAAAGTCACCCAAAACCCCCAATTTTAGACTAGCCCCATCGTTTTCCATACCTCCTCCCCAAACAAGAGAAGGTTACATAATTCATTCAACTTCCATTCACATTTCCTTAGCTTACTTTAGAAACAAAGAAATGGCATACTAAGGAACCAAAATTCAAATAGGAATCACAAAATCAAACTAAGCAAACAAAAGAACAAAGAGACATCCATATAGTAAACATACCTGAATCGCCAACAACGAGAACTCGAACTTGCCCGCATGGCGGCCCGCCGTTCTGGTCCTTGTTCTCCCTCTCGCGATCCCTCCAAAACATAATTTCTCTCTATAACCCAGTTACCAAAACTCACCTCCTAATATTTAACCAGGAAAAAACAATACTCAAAGCAGTCGCTTACTTGTATACCAATCAGGTCCCATAAAACACAATCTCAAACAAAAACAACAAATTCTCCAAAAGGGTATTCCAGAATTCAATCCAACATCCATATTACATTAGAATAAAACCAAGATCTAGGCTCATATTGAAGAACCCAAAACTGAATATGGTATAAAATGCTTAAAGCTTAGTTAAAGTAGCAGATCTAGCAACAAATCTCCATATGGGTCTTCCATAAAACAATAGAATAAGAAATGGGTTTCTCTTAAAATTCGTTCCCGAGTTCAGTATAGAAAGAAGAAAAGATCTGAAACAAAGGGAGACTACATGCGAATGTCTGAACTGAAAAAAAGTTTTTGAAGCTGCAACAGTTAATTATGATCAGTGGGGTTTAGGAAGGGAGCGATCTGAGAACAGAAACCGGGAAAAACAGTCAAAACGGTGCGGAAATAGATTGGATTTAGGTATTGGATCGATAAATGGAGTTAAAGGTGGGCTCTTTCACGCAGGTGTCCATTTCCGATAACAGAATGATAGAGCATCATCGATTATGGAATCTGAAATTGTGAAGTGCCATCACGCGCTTGAAAAAGTAATTTGACAAATAATAATAATTGATTTTACTAAAAAATAATAATTAATTTTTATAGTAAAATTTATAATTAATTATTATTTTCCTTTTATATAATAAACCAATAAATTAAGTTTCATGTTGTTTCAAAAAGTACACTAATTTTCCTTTAAGGAATATCAATGTTTAATTTTTTCATTAATCAATTATAAATTCATCAATAAAAATAATAAAAAAATAGAATATTTTTATATTTTATTTTTAATTAATTATATTTTATTTTTATTTTAAAAAATATTTTTTTAGAGTTAAAAAATATAATTTCATTTTTTTGATAAATTTAAAAATAAAATAAATAAAAATATTTTATTTTATTTTTTAAAAAAAAATTGAAAATAAAAAATAAAAAATATTTTTTAAAAAATATTTTTACTTTTTATTTTAAAATTTATCAAAAATATGAAAATAAATTTTTTATTTGTATTAAAAATTTTAAGAAGAAATAATTTATTTTCTACTTAAATTATTTTTTAAAATAAAAAATAAAAAGTATTTTTGAAAAAATATTTTTATTTATTTTTTATTTTTAAATTTTTCAAAAAATATAAAAATAAATTTTTTTAACCCTAAAAAATATTTTTTTAAGTAAAATTAGAATGTAAATAATTAAAAATAAAGGGTAAAAATATTTTTATCTTTTTACTATGTTAATAATTTTGAAGTTGAGTTATACCAAAATTAGATGGAACAGTAATAATATAATGGGATATTTATTAAGAAATAATTAATATATTTTTAAAAAATTATGAAAAATTTAATATATTTAATTATTTTACAGATAAATAGTAATTAACCCTAAAATTTATAAATTTATATTAAATGAATTTGATTTAGTATAATAAATTTCAAATACAAAACCGATTATTTACAATTATAAATTATTTTGGGGTTAATTAATGATTTTGGCTATTATACATCTTTTATTTAAAAATGTTTCTTATTTTTATGATAACAATATAAATTTTCATTAGATTTTGATTAATAATATTTTAAGTAAATTATAATTTAATATTTAAAATTAAACTTTAATTTTTAAATTACTATATTATAAAATTCTTAAATCATTTAAAAAATTTATACTTTTTATTGATTTTACTATATTGAAATTAAAACATCAAAATATATGTTTAAGAGAAATATTAAATATTCTTTTATACATTAACCTTTTGATTATCAATAGACTATATCAAACATTTACTTGTACTCCCTCTTTTGTAGGAACAAAAAACCGGATGAACATGGCCTGAGCCATTGGAGGCCCAGCCCAGTATAGTAGAAATTTTAATGGTTTTATTATATAAATATATATTTTTCTTAATTTTACGGTTATTTTTTTTTTCATTTTTATTTTTTATATATATATTTAATATATATTTGATATATATCATATTTTTGAAAAAATATTTTAAGATATATTGTATTTTTGAAAAAAATATTTTTAAGTAAATAATATTTTTGAAAAAAAAAATTCTAATAATAAAAAATGAAATAATTTTTTTTTTTTTATATATATTTGAAAAAAATCCCAATTCTAATCCCATAAGTGGGCAAACTAATGGGCACATAATAATAGTAAGTTTTTTATGACCATGTATTATTAAATTTAACAGAAGTATAATTCTTCTAAATAATAATAATATTTTAACTATTACAAATATTTAAAATGATATTCCCAATCCACCATGCATGCTAAAAATCACATTATGGGTACATAAAACATATTATTAATAATAATGAGAATAATTAATAATTTAAGTAAGGCCTATATATCATGAAGAGGAAGAAGAGTGAGGCGAAGAAGCTTGTGAATTCCAAGCATTAGGGACCATGAGATTGTGAGGCATTTGGTTGTAGTACACCATACAAGGGCTTTCATGGTTGTGGATACCATCATAGGTTGTTATCACATATCTTGAGTCTTCTCTATCCCTTTCCACTCTTTTCTTTACATTGCATTCTCCACTTGAACATTTGTAGTAATTCCTATATTAATATATAAAAATACTTTATAAGTTTGCTGTTAAAAGCATAAAAAATTATTACTATATAAGTTTACAACAACAAAAATAAATTGCATCGTGTAACTGAAAAGTTTGAAGCAGTAAATCTTTTGGCAGCAAAATTTAGTTTGTTGCCGAAATAAAAAATATATATATATTTTGTATACATTTGACAATAATTTTTCATGCTACTATTATATAGTAGATTTTGTCGTAACTTCCACTATATATTAGCTTTAAGCAATAAATTTATACTATGATTAGTTATAAATTTAAAAAAAAAAAAGTCGATTTGAAATTATATTTTAATCCTTTTTTTCTAAAAAGGAAAGATAAAGAGTATGTTTTCATTACTTATTATATATATTTATATTGGTTGATGTGTACACGGATTGGACATAGAATTTTTTAGAAGAAGGAGACATCCATTTCATATATAGAAAATGAGAGCAAAAATTTTAAGAAACGTTCTGATAATAAAATAAATTTATTTAAAAATATAAAAATAATAAAAAATATCAAATAAATATATATTTCAATTAGAATAATTAAAAGTTATTATAATATTATTAAAAAAATAAGAAAATTAAAAAAGAAAATGAAAAATGAAGAAAATTAAGTAAAATTGAAAAGAAAATGAAGGAAAAAAGTGAAAGAAAATGAGATTAAATAATATTTTATTAGAAAATAAAAAATTAATTTTTTAAAATAAAAGGATTATTTTTTAATTTTAATAAATTTTAGGAATTAAATAATAATTTATCTTAAAATATTTTAAAAATTAAGAGAAAAAGAGAAATAAAAGAAAATAATATTAAATAATATTTTATTAGAGACTAAAAAATTAATTTTTCAAATAAAATGATTATTTTATTAATTTTATAAAATTTAATGACTAAAAATTAATTTTACATTAAAATTTTTAAAAAATTAAAAAAAGACACGTGCCCTCCCGTGTTATTGTGTAGTTCCGTCAGTGCATGTATATAATCAGGTATTCTCCATGTTTTCTTATAATTAAACTAAAAACTTAAAGCAAATGGATTTTTCTTTAATTCTTTATATCTATTTCTCTTATTTTCTACTGGTATCTACTTAACCATCAAAGTGGACGCAAAAGAAATACCCTAACATCCATTTTTGAGGTCTTTCTTGTTAGTTGTGGGGCACCTTTCCTAGCTAAGACGACCATATATTTGGCGCAGTCAAAGATATAGACTCCAACAAGACTCGCACGCTGCTTTAGTACTGTATATAGTGATTAAGGTCTTTGCAAAATTAGGCTAAGGAGAAGGACACGACTGCCAGTCAACAACTCGTAGATACAGTATATATTTCAAGATAATCGCCAAAGGCCAAACATTTAATCATGGGTTTGCATATAAATATATACACATTGATAGTCTCTGCTGTCTATATAACTAAATAAAGTATATGAACATATAGTAACAAATCTTAACTCTTAATGAAATATCTCTTTTATCATTAAAAAATAAATAGTTAGCATCCTCCATTGATTAAGAAAAATTTAATCTCGAATCAAAACAAATTGTCTCTAAGCCAACCAATTTAAATCTTCATTGCAATTATATATATATATATATGGACGAAATTAAAAAAATTTATTTAAAAAAGCCAAAATAAATAGAAAAATAAAAAAACAAGGATTAACTTTTTTGTAAATTTTTCTAATAATTTTTGTTTCAAAAAATACTTTTTAATAAAAAAAAAATTTATTGATTTGCATATTTACAAAAGGAGAACTAATTAAATAATTTAATATTTAAAATTATTTATAAAAAATTTAATTTTAGGGATTAATTAAAAATTTAAAATGATTAATTAAAAATTACAACTATTTATATAGAGATAAAATATGCACTGTTGGGGGTCAAAACTCATCTATCCCCTGATTACGCTATGTATATATATATACATAGCGGTGGTGTACATGCAGAATGTGAAGGTGGTGACTTGACTAGCTTGTCTACTTGCAGTCTGGCAGCACACTTATTTTTCATTATTCGTTGAACCCCTCCTTTTACATTATATAAAATACCACTGTGGTCCAAAACTAGGTGGGCAAGTTTGATGATAATAACCAAAATATGTAGCTAGGCCTGCATAAAACTAGGAATTATTTGAGAAGGGAATAGGAAAACAAGTGGAGATTGATAATGGCAGAACAAATATCTTAAAATGGTTTGGGGTCTACATGTTTATATATATATATATATATATATATATATATATATATATAAAGAGGGAGAGTGATTGACAAACTAGCATACTAATGTTATCGAGGACATGATTCATTGTTTCAACCATTAAATTTTAAATTTTGATTGAGTGTTAAGATTTATCACGTGATTTAACTATTAAAATTTTAAACTATATCATGTGGTTTTACTTTAATCGAATTTTTAAATAGTAATAGTGACCGAATACCGAATAATTTATATAAAAAAAAATTAAAGTATTTACTAATAATTTAAAAAAAAAAAACTTACTACATATGTAATTTAACATAAAATATCATGTTTCAATAAATATGAAAGGATTTTATCATGTTTAGTTCTTAGAAAACTAAAATAAAACACTAAAACATCTTCCAAGCTAATCATTTGAAGTTTAGGTTAACGGTAAACTAGCTATAAATTAAAGAGCTCAAATCTACAACCTTGACCTGAAATTTCTAACATAAGGTTTAGAATTTGAATACTAAGTGAAGAAGAAAAGGGTTTATAAGAAAAGGAAAGATTTATTTATGTTGTATAACTTATTTAGATTTTGATGTACCAAAAATAGGTATTAATCATGTAAATTTAATTAATTATGATAAATAAAAGGATATGGCTAATATTATAAATTAAAAGAATGCTTTATCACTCATCCTATGATATTGAGAGTGTGTTTATATGTAGAAATAGAAGCCGCCAATTTATATATGCGTGTGCATATGGTTTGATGTGATCTTGTTGAGAGATGCCTTTTGGGATCCTTTTTCTGTGGTGAAGCAAAAGTTTTGGCTAAACAAAACCATGGGCGTGACCCCTTTTGTGTCTCTCTCTCTCTCTCTCTATATATAGTGCGTGTGTGATGTGAGAGTTTCTTCTTCAGTCACCTTCACCCACACCACTACACTCCTCTTTCTTTCACTATATTTGTTTGATTTTCCATTAGTATCTCTCTCTCTCTCTCTTCATATTATACACAATATGAAGTTTAAAAACAATTGTAGGATTGAATTAATTATTATTCACATAATAAGATATATAAATTAGTACCTAGCTAAATCCAAGACCTAGTTTATAACATGTGCTTTTACATAACCATTTAATTTTAGCTTCTATTGAGTGTGAGCTGATATGGTAGTTGAAAGATAAATATAAAAAAATATAAGTATCGTCCAGATTAAATGTATACACTCGCACAATTTAATAATTATATCTTTCTAACAGATAATAGTATATATAATTTATAGGAACAGACAAGAAGTAGGGCATGTTGCATTAAAGAAACAAAAAAAGAGTGATGGAGAGAATCTAAATCTTTATATTAAGAACATGTTTATTATCCTGATCCATTGTTTACTAATTAGAAAACATGAGTTTAATTTAAAAGTGCATGCTGAGATTCAAACATCATTAGAATTTAAGTCTTTATCACTCCCAATACTTTGATTTTCAGGGCCTTTATATAGTGATGGAAGTTATGAGGTCATATTAAACCAAAATAATATATATATATAATTGCAACTAAAAATAGTGATTAGTTCTTATTTGTATAAAATTAAATCAAAAACCTATAATTAATAGATCATTTCATGCTTTAGAACAATACCAATAATAATAATTTTATAGATAATAATGATTACCTTGGATTGGGGCTATTCTTGACTGATTTCTTCCCATACTTTCTCCATTTAAATCCATCATCCATGATCTCTAATTCTGATTTGGTTCTAAATGCAACTCTATGTCCCACTTCAGTCTTATCTTTCTTCGTACCCTTTTTGAATTTACTATACATATATATATACAAAAAAAAATTAAAATGAAAGGAAAACATTATCAATTTATCATTTATAATTATAAAGATCAAGAAACTAACTAATTAAAAACAAAATAGACTAATTAATAATGAATTAAATAAAAATAAAATAATAAACTTCATCATTACTTGGTGTTAGTACTGTTTCTTGATGTTGCACTACCAGTAATATGCAATCCGGATGAACCGGCACTAGCAACATGTTCCGATGATGCCAAACTTTGAGATGACGTGGTTGAATCCTCTGCAAACCCATCAAAACCTTGATGAAGATCACCACTTCCACCATCACCATCAAGCATGATATAATCCGATAACTGAAACTCTTCCGGAAACAGATCGATATTCGGATCAAAATGATGATGATAAAAATTATTAGGGTTAGAATTTCCAGCTGGATAATCCATTGCCACCGCCAAGCTTGATGATGAGTAGGACATTTAGTAGCAGAGAAGAAGCAAATTGTGAAGTATTTGGTAGGTTTGGTTCCATTATATATATATACCATAAAATAAAATAAAAAAAAAATATAAATGGATATAAAGGTAATTAAACAAAATTTTTGTAATAATAATAATATAAAAGCATTATCTTTCTTTTTTGCAGCTCCTTCATATACACTTTCCTGGAGGGATGCGTCGAAGTTGCCTTTACTGGTGCCACGTGTCGATCTTATATAGGCAGTGTGATTACGTCATTATGATGACGTCATCTTGGATGTAATTTGTAATTATATTTGTGATGTGGGGACCACTTATCTTGTTTCTTGTCGGCACTGTAGTTTGTGAACTTGTATATACTTTTTTATTTTATTTTTAAAATAATTTTAAAAATGTTGTTTTTGATAGGCGAGGGGTTACTACTTGTGGTGGTGGTGCCGTGGTTATGGTGGTGAGAAAAGTATTGTGTGTTGCCACTCATAGGAAAAGATAATGATTATGAATATTCTCTTTGCCAATTTGCTTGGGAATCTACAAAATCAATTCTATAGAAATTTTTCTTTTAAACATTTTGATATATGAAATTCAAATTAAATTTGAAATCTAGTCGGACGAATTTATAAGATATAAAATTAATTTAATATTTATTTTTTTTCATAATATTAGAATTTAATATTTTATTTTAAAAAATAAGTTTCTTACTGTTCGAATCAATAAATATTAATAATTTTATATAATTTTAAACTAAGAGAATGGTTATTTTTTATTTTTTTTATAATTTTTATTTTAAATAATAATAACTAATTATTTTTCATAAAAACATATTTATATTTATATAAATTTTTATTATATTTCATATTTATTAAGTGAAAATTAATTAAATAATTTTAACATTTAAAATGATTTAAAAATATTAACTTTGAAGGATTGATTACAAATTTAAAAAGATTAATTGAGAAATTGAAACTAATTATATAAGAATAACAAAACTCCTGCTAAAGAAAACGTAAAAATGAAATTTTAAGGCTTTTTTCCCTAATTGTAATTATAATTTTTAAATGTTATTATATATGTATAGCTGTCACTCTAATTTATTTATACATTTTGATCACGTTTTCTTTGAATGTTTGAACAACTGATTCGGATTCTTATATATAATAATATTTATACAAAATTTATATAATTTTTAATTATTTAACATAAAAAAAATTATACTAATAGTAATTTCATATCATTACTATAAATTTGTTCTTAGTAATAAAATTGACTCGCTTCTAATTTTATAACAAATAAAATTTATTAGAATTTAAAACCTAATTTCTTATTTTAGACATGAAACAATTTATTGAAAAAATGCATTAAACTGTATGCGAGTTTTGATTATATTTTTTAACTTATATTTTTTAAAAATATTTTAACGTATATAAATTATTATTATTATTATTATTTTATTATAATTTTAAATATTAATATAATATATAGGCCAAATTTATTATATATGAGCCTATTAACTAAAAGAAAGATAAAAATATATTAAATATATTGATTTTTATAAACTTTAATTGAAATCAACGTAAACATAATGGCATTGAAAAAAATTAATAAAGTGACTTCCAATAAGTTTAATTTTTTTTTTTAAATTATATAAATATATTTGAAATATCTCTTATTGGAATAGTCAAAAAGAATAAAATATATTTATCATAGAAAAGTAAAAAAGTAAAAAATTATATTTGATCCTGGCAACCAATTCTATTTGTATTTTTTTAGATCATCCATTATATTAGAGGGTGTTTATAGTTTGATTTGAACGGTTTAAAATAAAAAAATTTAATTAAATCAATAAAATCGATTTTTAAATATTTCAATTCTTAATCAAATCAAGTAATATTAAAAAAATATTTAAATCAAAATTATTTAAATTCGGTTTGAATAGTCAATTCGTTCGATTTAATAAAAATAATAAATAAATAAAATAAAAAATTTAAGAAGATCATATAAATTTAGTAAATATTAAAATAAAATCATATTTGAAAAACTAAAAAAATTATTAGAGTATTTTAAAAAAAATTCTCCAACTATATATCTAAAAGAACGATCCAAATAATTAATGACTTGTTTTAGTTAAAAATAAAGTTTAACTTTCCAACTCTTTAATTAATATTTATTTAATAATATATTATTAATTTATATGATAACTTTAATATTCATGACCGATATAAAAAATAAAATATTGAGAATATAAAAAAATAAAGACTAGCATGATATTAATAAAATTTTAATAGCTTATTTTAAAAAATATTTTTACAAATATTAAAGTATATATTTAAAAAATATATAATTTTATTATATTATCAGTTCGGTTCAATTTAATTGAATTTTTATTTTCTTAAATTAAAATTAAATAAAAAATTCAGTTTATAAGAATTTTAAAATCTTAACCAACTATCAAATAATATAAATTATATTTTCTTGGTTTGAATTAAATTAAATCAATTTAATTTGGTCGGTGTAATTAATTTTTGTACAACCCTATATTCTTTACTACATTTTCTTTTCTTATAATTCAAATTTTCAATGGTGAAATTTTATCTGAAAAATGCAGAAATATTAATTTGTGATGTCACATTATCATAAATTTATCGATTTTATTAAAAAAAATTATAATAAATATTAAAATTATTTGACTTCAATCAATTAAATTTATTTTAAATTAAATTAAATTAATTTTTATCTAAATAATTATATCTTACTTAATTTTTATCTATTTGAAACTTATAGAATTTCCAATTTCACAAAGTGAGATAAGTAGCCATAATTGGTGCAAGTGTAGGTGTGTTTGTCTTTAAGCAATACAAACTTAACTTTATCCACAACCGTACACTTTGGTATAATGTTAATACTATCATTAAATATTTCTTAATTTTGTATGCTTTTGGAAAATATTTTATTTACCAAAAATAATGGCTCACATAAGAGAACATTTTACAACTCGCCAATGGTTATGGCCAAGTAAAAAAGTAAATTAGACAATCTATTACTTTTTTTTTTTTTTTTAAAGAAATCACCAGCTGGAATTTTCTTTTTTCTTTTGCTTTTATTGTAGTATACATTTATTTTTGTCGGTTTATCAAGGTAGAAATTCCTTCGATTGGAGTCATATTTAAAATCGTAAAATTTTAAAAGATAAAAAAAAAAAAAAAATGGAGAGTGTGAAAAAGCATAAAGGCTGTTTAAAACAAAAGGAATATAATGAGCTTTTTTCTTAAAAATAAAAAAATAAAAAATAAATACCATTTTGTAACAAAATCTATTAATTTTACTCATTTGTACCAATCGCGCAGGCAATGGATGCGCTATCTTCAGTCAACGGGTTGCACAATGCACAGCGCATGTACCACATGCGTTGTGTACTGTGCACAGCTATTAATTAATTTTAACTAAAAATATTATATTTTTTATCTACCTAAAAATTAACCCTAATATAAATTAACACTATCATAATTTTAACTAAAAATGTTATTAATTAATTTTAACTAAAAATATTATAT
>CANXYC010550421.1:0-13329 GCA_948193065.1 Aleurites moluccanus | reverse complement strand
ACCCTTAAACTAAACCACCTAGCCTTCATATAATGAACATTAGATCTTGGACTTTAGGGCCTATGGACCATAATAATGTTAAATTGTCATCATGAAACCTATTTTCTTCATGCATACATGCATTCATGATTCATAAAGCATTCATTCCATTTTTAATGAGTCTAGGTTGTACCTTGAACCAGTTGAGAGTCAATTCAAATTGAACCAAGGCCCATTAGCCTCAAATACCTCTTAACTGTCGCTCAAATTGAACCAGGGCCCATTAACCTCAAACACCACCACTACTATCCAAAGCCCAAAACCTATTTGGTAATATTATCTCTCCTAAGCCAAAACCAGTTGGCACAAAGATCCCTCCAAAACCCAAACCCAATTGGTACCAAGATCTCTCCAAGCCCAAAACCTATTTGGCAACATGATCTCGCCTAAGCCCAAACCTAGTTGGTACCAAGATCTTTCCAAAGACCAAAACCTAATTGGCACCAAGATCTCTCTAAGCCGAAACCTAGTTGGCCCCATGATCTCTCCAAAGCCTAAACTCAGTTGGCACCAAGATCTCTCCAAGCCCAATTACCCTTTGACCTTTGTGCTTTAGAGTAAAACTCAAAGTCCTAAAATCCAAATAACTTTGCCCCACCTTACTTTAGGAATCAATTTCATAGGAATTTGCAATGCATAACTTTTCCTAAAACCTAGAACAGAGTGAGGTATTCTTTTCCCTATAAGCCTAAAACAGAGTTAGGTTTTCCTTTTCCCTTAAAACCTAGAACAAAGTTAGGTTTTCCTTTTCCCTAAAAAAAAATCTAGAACATAGTTAGGTATTCTTTTCCCTATAAGCCTAGAACAGAGTTAGATTTTTCTTTCCCCTAAAAACCTAGAATAGGGTTAGGTTTTCTCTTCTATGCACTAATCCCTTTCCTTATCTTTAAAAGGTACCAATGGTCAATCCAACCAATATGGATGCTATGGATACACTTCTCTCCACCCTCATCAAAAGGCAAGAGGAAAATTTTGAGGCCATGCTCAAATCCACCCTTAGTACTCAACAAATCGGCTTTAAAGAAGCCTTAGTCGCTCAACAAGCCAGCTTTAATGAAATATTGATCGCTCAATAGATTGACTTTTCCAAAGCCCTGACCGCTCAACAAATCAGCTTCCACAAATGCACTGGCCTATGTGACCGAAGCCTTGAATTCCCAGATTGATGACATAAAATCCATAAATCAGACCTGACCCAAACCAGTTGATCCAGGCTTTTCAAATACACCTCAAGTTAACCTGACCAACACCAACCCTTCATTTTCCTTAAATCCTTTTCAAGGTAAGGAAACCTTCACTTCCATTACCTCTACCAAACAGAAGAGTCAGTCTCTAAAAAGGAAATTCATAAATTTGGGTATGCTCTTGAGCTTTGTTTACAAGATCTCATTGACATTGGAGATATCCTTCCCCCAGTCTGATACCTAATGCCCCCATTTACCTTCGAACCGTCATCAATCCCTTCAAATCTGAAGATTCAAATTAGGAGCAAAGTAAGTGGAAATAGACCCCACCTCATCAACCAACCAAAGCCCAAATTAGCATAGTTTATAGAGAAATTCAAGCCCAATTAATCTGACCTATCTGAGATTGAATTCAAATCAGAGTCTGAGTCCAAGTTGAGTCATAAGTCAACTCAGAGTCTAAATCTAAGTCATAGTTAAAGTTTTTTTTTTGAGTCACGTTTCTTCTTATTTCCTTTTTTTTCGAGTCTGTAATCGACCTTTTTGGTCTTTCCTACAATTTTGATGTAACCATGGATGATGATACTCTTTTTCATAATAAAAGTTTGAATTCTTCTTATATCCTCCTTTTCATTTTAATTGTTTTATCCAAATTAAAAAAAAATGATGAAAAAAAAGAAGAAAAAAAAACATAAAAAAAGGGGTAAAAGAAAAAGAAGAAAAGAAAAAAAAAAGAAAAGAAAAAAAAGAATCAATTAACTTTGGCACAGATAATGAACTGAAAATTGCATAGATGGCATCATCATTTTGTAAGGCTTCGTTATTCAAAATAGTTCAGGAATTCTTAGATGGCTTTGTCTAAGGACCCGAGCATATGACGAGTATTGATTCCAACCCTGGAAGATATGAAGCCTGTAAAGGAGGACTTGTGAATGTTAAAGGCAAAATGGTCTCCCAAGAAGTTGCCAAGTTATTAAAGAACGGTTTCATTAAACCTGTCACTTCATGGCTAGCTAACATAGTGCTTGTCCCTAAGAAGGATGGGAAAGTAAGAATGTTTGTGGATTACAGGGATCTGAACAAAGCCTGTCCAAAAGATAATTTTTCTTTATCTCATATAGACTTATTGGTTGATCACATGGCCGGATCTGAGATAGTCTCTTTGACTGATTTATATGCGAGTATAATCAAATACAACTCTATCCATTTGATAAAGAAAAGACAACCTTTGTGACAGAATGGGGCACCTACTGCTACAAGGTCATCCCTTTTGGTTTAAAGAACATTGGGCAACCTACCAAAGGATGGTAACCATTTTTTTCCACAATATGATACATAAAGATATTGAGGTATATGTGGGTGATATAGTCATAAAACTATAACAGCTGATGATCATTTAGGAGCATTGAGGTGATTCTTCCTTAAACTTTGCCAATACAATTTTAAGTTGGACTATGCTAAATGCCATTTTGGTGTATCTCCTGGTGTTTTGGGTTGCATGGTTAGTAAGAGGGGTATACAGGTTAATCCCGTGAAATCAGAAGCTCTTTTAGAAATGCCAGTCCTAAAGATTGAAAAGGAGATTAGGGGTTTTCTTAGAAGGTTACAATACATTAGTCGCTTCATGTCACAAATGGCTGATGTGTGTGGTCCAATTTTCAAATTGTTAAAAAGGGAGCTTCTCAATAGTTGAATGATGGTTGTCAAAATGCCTTTGAAAAGATCGCCCTCCAGTTTTACAACCTTCAAGGCCTAGTAAACCATTATTGTCCTGTATATCTGTTACTCAAAAAGCCGTGGGGGCAATGTTTGCCCAAAATGCCAAAGATTCTTATAACGAGAGTGTCATCTATCATTTGAATAAGTAAATTCTAGCTCATGAACTTAAGTATAACCAAATCAAGCAGTTGTGTCTCGCTTCAGTTTGGGCATGTCATAAGCTTTAACATTACTTAAGTTCTTTCACTACTTATGTTTTTGCAGACAAGAGCCCCTTGAAATTCATTATGGAGAGGTTAGTTCTTGATAGCAAAATGACACGTTAAATGGCAGAACTGGTGACATTTAGTCTAAAGTGTCTCAAGAAAGGCATTTCAACAAGAGAGTAACTGTCAAAGGGTTGGAAGAAGACAACTTGGTATTAAAGGGAAATCAGAGCTCCTGTTCAAGAGCCAAAAGGAAAATTTGAGCCTAATTGGGCTGGCTTGTATGTGTCAAAGAAGACTCTGTCCGACGGAGGTATTCTACTCATGGATTAGATGGAAATGAATGTTCAAACCATTGTAATCATATGATGCATTGTATGAACATAACTACGAGGACCTGATTCTTCCAAAAGAAAATTTTGATGTGTGAAAAAAATACAAATAGAGATACGTAGGCAGCCCACTTTAGGTATGGTCCAAAGCATAATAAAATTATCATTTTTTGTGCCTAGATTAATTGATTTGTGCTCGCTAAGTTGAAAACCTTAATAAGGCAGCTTAGGCAAAAATTAGAGCAGCTCGGGCAAAAATTAGAGCAAACAAAAAATAATAATAAAAAAAATAAATAATAAAAAAAATCATCATTTTCTAAGTCTATCATTATAGCAAAAGTTGCTAACAAGTCCACGTCAGAGTAAAAAAATCATCATTTTCTGAGTCTATCATCATAGCAAAAGTTGCTAATAAGTCCTCGTCAGAGTCATCAAAGTCATTTCAATATCTTGGTGTCAATCAATTAATCTGTCATGTCTCTTAGCTAATTGGCTAAGTTATCTTTGTCCCATATATGGGGTATGTCCTTTTGTGTCAATTGTCACATCTTTTAGTCAAAGTAGTTAAATGGCTAAACTACCCTAATCTCTCATTTGGGGCATATTTTCTAAAGTCAACATCCAGTTACTGTGGCTAAATCCATCATCAAAGGATAAGTAATCTAAAGTCATCATCCCTTAAGTCGATTTTCCAAATCATCAAATCAAAAAGTCTTTTTCTTTCATGATGAATGACTTTTCTTTCAAGTCATTTGACTCGTGTGTCAGTTCCAAAGAACCCAACCAACAAAGTGTCAATCAAAGTCGTTGACCTGTGTGTCAGTCCTACTGGTCCAAACCGGTGAAGTGTCAGCCCTAAGAATCTTTTCAATCTCAAACAGTAGGAATAGCTCTGCTTGTTTTTCCCATAAGACAAACTCATAAAACCTCCCATTTCCCAAAAGCAAGTCTAAGCTCAAGGGTAAAGCAGAAAGGATTCAATAGTTTGAGCAAAAAGGGTTCAGATTCCTCTGATCTTCATCAGTGAAACCAAAGTCAAACTTCTCAAGTGATCTTTGGATCGTCTGAGTAGCCAAGCCCTCATTACCAAATTTAAAACCTATTGCCCTTTTGAAGTTGGGTCAGGTATGGAATTAAAAATGGATCACGAATCAAGGTTCATGAGCCTAAGCAACCAAGTTATCTTTTTGAAGGTCCAAACCCATCTAAAAAAGCCTCTAGCCTGAGACAAAGCCAACCACAAATTCATCTTTAATAAACCTCATTGAACAAAGGCATCTTTGGTAAGAACCAACTCTAAAAGCCAATCCTTCGGTCCAAATTAAAACCAATCCACATAGCCTTCCATTAGGTGTCCAACATCGAACTGATATGACTAACTCATATAGTTGACCTTTAGGAGTCCAACACCATTCTGACAAGGCATACCAGACCTCAACCTTCCAAGTTAATCTTTGAACCAATACTGAACATGGCATCATCCTCAATCCAACATACTCGGTCAAAATTGAATGTGGCTTCAAAACCTCACCTCTCCATTGTCACTACCCAACAACTTGCCAACTCCCTCTTAAACTTTAATGACCACCAAAGTAATCTAAGTCATCATTCCTCAATAGTGGGCCATCTCTTCGAATCACAGTCCCCAAAAATGGGTCATCTCCACAAGAACCCAAGTGCAGCCCTTAGATAAACCATAGTCTCACCCTTTGATCCAAGATCAAAACCTATTCAAATCCATGATACCAAATAAGCCAAAATCTTACCATTTGATCAAACCTGATGCAACCTTTGATCCAAGACCAACGCCATTAATCTCACCCTCAAAGAACAATAAAATGACCAAGCTACCCCTTTCCACATGTCACCTTCCTTCAAAAAGTGGGGCATCTTACTAAAATTTCAATCATCAATCTGACATTCCTCATAAATTGTTACCTTATAATGCATATCAGTCTTTCACTGGTTCAAGGTATTAGATTTGTCAAAACATGCATTAGAAATAGGATGCACATGCAAATTCAGAGTCTCATTTAGTGTCAATCAAAGCTCATTGAACCCTCCAAGGGTAATTGCACTTTCCAAACTATAACAGAAATAGGTTTTCTCTTTTGAAAAAAAATTGATTGCCTAAAGAGCTTAGGTTTTCACTTTTAGCTTAGCATAGAGTTAGGGCATTGCATCTCATTAAATTCTTTTCGATTTAGGGCATCATAAATTGCATTGTTTCCTTAGAATTTGGAAAATCTCTTAAGCCATGCATTATTTCCTTCAACTCAAAGGTTTATAAGTCACGTATCATTAAAGTCTCACTCATTTATTTTTTGAGCTTCAAAAAAAATTATTTTAAATTAGCCCTTGGCAAATCCTTGGCAAACCAAAAATCATTTTAAGTCCAAGCAGAATCAAAATCCATTTTTCATCCAATTTCATTCTAAAAAATATTTGAAATCAAAACCATTTTTTCATCCAATTTCATTCTGAAAGATGTTTGAAAATCAAAATCCATTTTCCATTCGATTTCATTCTGAAAAATGTCTGAAATAAAAAAATCTATTTTCCACTTGACTTCACCCTGAAAGATGTTTGAAGCCAAAACTCTTGAATTTTCATCCTATGTGCTTAGCATAGCACCAATATCATCTTTAGCACAATATTCTTATCACCCTAGCAGATAGTTAGGATCCCTCATTTTGAGACCTATAGCAGAGTTAGGCCTCTCCTTTTTTAAAGTCAACCATTTTAGACAACCCTAAAGGTAGCTTTAGGAACTTTTTAGACCGTCCTAAGGGTAGCCTTAGGAACTTTTCTGACAGTCCTAAGAGTAGCTTTAGGAACTTTTTAGACCATCCTAAAGGTAGCTTTAGGATCTCATCAAACTTTTCTAAGGGTAGCCTTAAAAGCTTTTTAGACCATCCTAAGGGTAGCTTTAGGATCTCATCAACTTTTCCTAAAGGTAGCTTTAGGATCTTTTCAGACCATCCTAAGGGTAGCTTTAGGAGCTTTTCAGACCATCCTAATGGTAGATTTAGGATCTCATCATACTTTTCTAAGGGTAGCCTTATAAGCTTTTCAGATCATCCTAAGGGTAGCTTTAGGAACTTTTTGGACCATCCTAAGGGTAGCTTTAGTATCTCATCAGACTTTTCTAAGGGTAGCCTTAGAAGCTTTTCAGACCATCCTAAAGGTAGCTTTAGGATATTTTTTTGACCCTTTTAAGGGCAGCCTTAAGAGCACCTCTTCGTACCCTTCCTAGGATAGCCTTAGGATATCTTTACCTTATCATGATAGCCTGTGTCCACTATCAGCATGATTTCTTTTCTAGAAAAGCAACCATGCTGAGCATTCCTTTGTTCCAAGCAGACAGGAATAACCCAGTTCACTTACATCACGTCTGTCATACAAAATGGACAGCCGTGATGGGGGCAACTGTGAACACTCATTTTTTACACCCCTTGGACTCGTGCTAACCCGAATGGCATTCCCCGAAACCAAACCCGTGCTCGGACGAACTTAGAACGGCCTTAGAATGAAGTCTAGGCATAGGTGCCGCCCTTCTTCAGACCCTATGCCGCCAAGGCACCCTGGTGGCGACGCCACCCCCTTTGGGCGGCATCTGTCATGCCCAAGGGAGGCAACATGGCTCTTTGCCACTGCTGCCACCCTCCTTCAGACCCTGGCAGCACCGCCACCACCTTTCGGTGGCAACAGTACCTCTTACCGGTGACAGAGAAGTTCTGGACCCATTTTCTTCCGAATCCCACATTGAAAAATGATGAGATTCGACCCCCCAAGCTCCTATTATAAATAGGAAGCCTCCCCCCACCTTCCGAAACACACAAGAAGACACAAAAGCAACAAAAGACAAGAAAAAGAATACAAGAAATCATTTAGTCTATTTGATTTCGTTTTTGTTCTCTCCAAGTCATATTTTCTTCTTTTTAACTCTCTTTGAATTTAAAGAGTTGCTACTAAGGGCATGTTGAGCCTCAAAGTTATATTTTTTCTTAGCAAGGTCCCTCTACCGATTTGTTTTCTTAAGAGCTAAGAAGACATCTCGACCCATTTCCTCGGGCTTCATCCGATCCAAGCTGGAACTCTGATCCAAAAGAGCACTCCGTCCGCCAAAATCCTTAAAAGCTAGGGCAAAGGTATTGTCTCCTAACTCATCTTCTTTACTTTGGTAGAGCATCAAAATAAAGAATCAAAACATGATAAATTGGGCATAAAATCAACCCTCCTTCGCGAGAAGGAAGAACTGTGTGGGTTTTGATTCCCATTCAACGGGATACGCAGGCAAGCTATATAAAAGCTTCAAATCCAAAAAATACAAAAAGCATCTCTTTTGCTCTGATTATTTGCTTTACTTTATTTGTTGAATGTGTTCTTTAGGGAATGTATGATCAACCTTGAACCCATAATTGCTAGAGTTGATATCCCCTATTTTGGATTTTTGAGGTGTAATAATTTACTTTTATCACTTTCTTTTGATTATTTCTTGATTGCTTACATTTCAATTGTTCATCCATTTATTTACTTGCTTATGCATCTTATATGTGATTCTTTAATTACTCATGAAAATCATTTTAAGTCAAGGTTAAAATTAAAAGCCAAGTTCAACCGAAAACCTAGTCCCTGAATCCTCTCTGGTTTCAAAGACTAGTGCACTTTTTCCTTTGGGATAAAATTAGAGTCAAAATAGGTTTTTACCTAAATTTTCCTAATAAAAAAATAACTTAAGGTGGCGACATCAAAACATCAAAATCATTTTCAAATAAAAGGCGCTAAGGACGTCTCCTTCATGAGAAATTTCCCCAAATGAGCATTCCGATCTCACATTTTTTTTAAGCGGACTCGGGCGCGGTGCTCGGGCGAGGCCTCACACTCGGTCTAATAAATCCTTTATCCAATAACTCCTACAAATTGCACCTTTAACTCTTTCAATTCTGTTGGTGCCATTTTGTATGGAGGAATGGATATCGAATCGGTGCTTGAATACACCTTAATCTCAAACTTTATCTCCCTATCTAGGGGTAATCCTGGCAATTCTTCAAGGAAGACATCAGAAATTCCTGGACTATTGTTATTTGATAAATCTCTACAGAAGTCTTCTGCACATCCATCACATGAGCCAAGTATGCTAAACAACCTTTCCTTATCATCCTTTTAGCTTGGATAGCAGAAACAAAACTAACTCTAGATTCACGTCGATCACCTAGGAATTCAAACTCTGGTTGCCCCTCAGGCTGGAATTTAACTCTCTTCTCACAACAATCAATAAATGCATGATGTGTCATTAGCCAATCCATACCAAGGATCACATCAAGCTCTAATACAAGTAGTTCTATCAAATCAGCATGCAAAATATTATCATCAATCTCAATCACATAATCAGGGTAATAATAATCCACTTCTATACTCTTCCCCATAGGTGTAGCTATCTCTAGAGACACACTCAACAAGAGTCTCTCTTTATTCAACTTAGGTGCAAACTGGGGTGAAACAAACGAATGTATAGCACCAGAGTCAAACAATGCATCATCAATCTCATTACGTATTAAAATAGTTCCTGTAACTACATTATCAGATCTCTATGTCTCCTGAGTGTTGACAGCAAAGACTCGCCCCTGTCCTCTGCCTACTGGGGCTTGACTGCTACTCGGTCCCTGTCCTCTGCCTCTGCCCCTACTAGGAGCCTCTCTAGCAACATTCTGACTCATCTGAACAGTAGGCTGGGAAACTGTAGCAGATGGTTGCTGATCACCCCATAAAGGATATCTGCTGATAAAATGACCATGTTGCCCACATTTCAGGCAGGCACCTGACTGTCGCCGATACTCCCTTATGTGTCTTCTAACACAAAAACTACAGATAGACACACTGAGCATCTATATAGCAGGTCTAGATAAACCCTGAGAATAAGCAGGTACTAACTGTATTGGAGGTCTTCTACTCTGTGTCCTCCTCATTTGACTTCCAGACTAAGATCTTTAATCAAACCTAGGCACTAGCTCACTTTGTCTAAACTGGGAGCAACTCTCCCCTCTCCTACCCTGTGATTCGAGTCCTTCCTTCCTCTTCTGATCCCTTTTTGCTCTCTTTGACTTGTATTTTTCTTCCATCTGATTAGCTTTGTTGATGATAGTAATCAGAGATGTGAACTCCGTAGTAAGTAGAGCATTATGAAGTGAGGCATGCAATCCCCCCTGAATTTGCTGATAAAATCTTCCTCAGTAGGAGCAATCTATGTAGCATACCTACTCAATCTAATAAACTCTTTAGTATACTCCTCCACTGATCTACTACCTTGCTCAAGCTGCTCAGACTGTATCAGATTTCTGGTCTTCACCCCTTCTGTCAAAAACTCATCAATTAGCCCTTGTCTGAACTCTGCCTAAGTAAGAGGATGATCACCATACAATCTAGGTTGTATCTGTCGAGAAAACTATGTCCAGACTTTACCCTTTAGCAATAATCCCACTAGCTCCACTGTCATGATATCAGAATAAGGTGGTCTCCTAACTACCTTCTCAACCTGCTCAAGAAAATCGATCGGCTCATTGCATCTATCGCCTCTAAACTCTGGCAGATTTAGCTTCAGAAAGCTAAACATAGAAACTCCGTCCTCATCGATAACTTGGCAGGTTCCTTGTACAATAGGCTATCCAGGAACCACAACTGGTTGTACAGGAGCTGGAGCAACAAGTACTGCAGCTGGTGCAACAATGGGTGGCACTGCTGCTGGCACTGGAGGTGGCGGCATATTCCGTCGTTCCTGCCTCAATTCTGCTAGTTCCCGACATAACTCCATCATCCCCTACATCATCTCCATCCTCCAAGGGTCATCACTCCTCTCTGTATCCTCTGTAGTTCATCAGGATATGGACGGTCCCTCTGAAACTGAAAATTCTCTTATTAGAGACTCATTAGAGGCCATCTTTGCCTCTATGGTATCCCTATCTTTGTCATCAGACATCTCTATCAACTGTCAGAAAAGAGAACAATGAACTCAGTACATTACAGAAACGCAGAATACTCATATATACTTGACGAGTGCGACAAAAGATGAAACAAGAATTCTTATGCTCTATGGTTTACTTAACTCTATCAATACTGTACCTAGTTACTATTCCTCTATAAACCTATGCTCTGATACCTCCTCTCTCACTTCCCAATTTCGGAACATGACAGTCCTAGGATATAGGAGATGCCAAAGGCGATCGACACCTGTAGATCCCAGTATCACTTACAATTATCAAATACTATCAATTAATTAATCAATTAATCAATTAAGTTTCATTTTGTAGTCTTTTTGTAAATTATACTGCAATTGGCTATAGCATTTATCATATCATGTCATATCATTAATTAAACTCCATAATAAGTTATACATACATGTTCATAAGCTAACTATACCATATACAACCCATAGAGCAACTAGGATATTAACATACAAAAATATAGTGTTTAAAAATAATTACACTACTCTAAAATACTGCAAGAATCCACAGAGATATCAAAAGCTAGGATTTCTGCCTCCTACTCTGCACTTGGAAATAAGAAACAATGAAAGGGTGAGTATATAAGATACTCAGTGAATCTAATATGCATCGATCAATAAATATGTACTGAAATATTAATAAAGAATAGGCAGATGAAATAAAAATGTCAATCTGCTCAAGGATAACAGGATACAAAATCAAGTATAGAAAATGACTGTAAAGTCAATAATCAAGTCAATGGAAAGTATATCACATGGATAAGACAAATGTAGGGCCATAAAATGCATATAATATGAATCATCATGTATCAGTGAATATAAGACAGATCAGGTCTTATGGCTAGGATTGTTAACCTTTTTCAGCTAGGGTATCAATATACAATGTGCACAGTGCTGACAATATATACCCAGTACCCTATCAGAGCGGCAGCTCTGTCAAACCACATCGGAGACAATAGAAGTAAGGAACAAGTCAATAGATACCATTACACAATAATTGTATCACCAAGTATCAATAATTCATTATCAATCAATTCAAGTAGCAATATAACCAATGGAATAGGAATAGCAAGTAGATATACAATGAGAAAGGGTTTGGCAAACAACAATGGGATGGAACATAGGTTGGTCATATATGAACAAAAGGTCGGCACAATTGGCATGCCAATGTCGTAGCGACGATGGCATTCAAATAGTAGGCCTATGGATGAAAACAATGGTAGGCCTATAGATTTTGAACTAGGCATTTTAACAAACACTTGGTGTGCAACTTTGGATGGACAATTTGACAAGGATTGGGTGCAACTCCAACATTGCTCCAATAATAAACAACAACACACAATATAGGCATTTGAATAAGCATTAGATATAAAATAATAAACATCATTTAAAGGATCAAATAAGCTTAGGCAACATGAAGAAAAACAAAGTAAAAACAATGGGATGGATAATGCAAAAGGGTTTGACCAAAAATGGGATTCTAAGGGAGAATTTCAATCAATATTCTAACACTTTAGTCATGTAATTTGATGCATAAAAGACTCACCTAACACTTCAAATCACTTGAATTGCACACTTTGCTATCAAAGTCTTCAAAGTAAGCAAAAATGACAATCTTTAAATTCCTTGTGTTCTACACCAAATTAACCACAAATAATCCCTCTATTGGTCATCAATTAATATAATCTAAGCTTAATTAACATTAACTAACACCAAATCAAAGATTCAACTCTTACAACTTTAACCTAGAGTTTCTAAATTAGGGAAAACTTATCAAATGCATCAATTGATGTTATTAAACTCACTACCCATCTAATTTATCATCTAATATATCTAAATCATCTATTTAATCAAAGAAAACACTTTGTTACCTTGATTTGATGAAGTGCTTGAATCCTACTTGGTGTTTGTTCTTGAATTTCTTTAAGTTTCCAAGTGAAATAAGGTTGGGAAATGGAAGAACTTTGGTTGATTTAAGGTTTTCTTTAGATTTTCTCTTGAAATTTGTAATATCTGTCATTTTTGGGCTATTTTTATTAATTTTATGTTTGTTGAATTTAATTAAGGATGTAGAATGTCTTGAGGAGATCTAAAAAATTTTATTTGCAGGGAGAATTTTGTGAGGCTGATTTCTTGATTTTAAAGAAATAATTTGGTAAAGTGTAAAACATAAAAGTTGTAGATTTATATCTCATCTTTAATTCTGTAAAATGGTTCTGTAAAAATTCTATATGTTTAAAGAGTTATGTCTCCTTGACCAGAACCTATTTGTTCCATTATTTTTTACAGGAACTTAAGAATGTTTGAATTTTCTGGGAATGATTGAGACTATTTAATCCAAAAGTGTAAACATGAGAAATATCCCTTTTTGTGTTGTGTTATTGGATGTAAAATTTTAGGAGATTTGGATAAGTATAACTCAGCAGAGAGTGAAATTTCTCAGGCTTGTATGGATGAAATTTTGGGCAGTAAGTCAGGGTGAACTTTAGAGCGTCACCATAGTTTGTGTAGTTATCCATGTGATTTGAATTTTAGATATGTTGGACCCTTGAATATCTATTTTAAGTGACAAAAAGAATTAGGAAGTTTGGATGTTTGTAGCTCATTTGCGAGCTGATTAAATATAAGTTATCGAGGAAGGGTTTCAGCTCGGCAGAGACTGGTATTTGCGAGCCGACAAATGCGAGGTGGCATTTGCGAGATGGTAATATGTAACACCTTAGCCTAAACCCTGATAGGGACCTTTAGGGAAATTATTTTCTTTTCTTTATGATGTGTTAATATTATATGTGAATGCATGGAATATATATATATGCATGTTATATGACCTAATTTTTAGGCCTAGAGTT
>CANXYC010550412.1:0-10786 GCA_948193065.1 Aleurites moluccanus | reverse complement strand
TTTTCTACCGGGTTTAATTCTCCAACAAAATTTCAAATAAATATAATATCATCATTTTTATGTCCTAATATTCTTTTCTACCTTCAAATATAATATTAATTTCCATAAACTCGAAGGGGGTGTGAAATGACCATTTTGCCCCCAGTTCACCAAAAATTCAATTTTTCCCGATTTCTTCCTAACAGTCTTTAAACTACTTTTATACATATAATACTTCCTAAAACATGCATATACATTCAATTCAAGCATAAACATGCAATAATACACAACTTTCAAACAAAGGAAAAGTCTCATAGGTTTACCCTTTATAGTTCAGGTTCTAAGCTTTAACTGAAGTGTTACATTGACCAATTGTTTTATCTTCTATAGGCCTACCATTTGAATGCCATCGTCGCTACCAACATTGGCATGCCAATTGGCCTACCGATTTCCTTTGTCTAGCCAGCCTTTGTTCTATACCTTTGTTGTTTATCAAACCAATTGTCATTGATTGTATATCATATATTGCAATGACATTTATTCTATTGCTAAATGGTTTGACTGATATTGAGCTTATTGATGTTGAGGATACCATTGTTGCATAGTGGTGTCTATTGATATGTTTACTCTTATATTGATCCTGATGTGGCTTGACAGAACTACCGCTCCGACAGGGTAGTGAGAATATACTATTGGCAATGTGCACATTGTATTACTGATACCCTAGCTGGAAAGGGTTATGGTCCTGGCCATAAAACCTAATCAGTCTTATACTTATTGATATTACTGGAGATTGTATGTTCACATATAGTCCATACTGATACTACTGAAGACTGTATGATTACATATAGTTCATCCCTTTATTTGTCTTTCCATATTATACCGAGCCAATGATATACTTATTGACTATTCTGTCACCATCTCTTATTGATTCTGTAAATTGTTCACATTGAACTATCGACATCATTATTCCATCTGTTACCCATTATATTTATTGGTGATGCATATAGATTCATTAAGTATTTTATATACTCACTCTTTGCTTTGTTTACCCATTTCAGGGGAAGAGTAGTCTGCAGAATCTCATCTTCAAACATCCAGCAGATTTTTGCGTACTGTCGATCTATGTAATTATTTTAAATTCAGTAATTTTTAGTGTTCATGATCTAGCTACTCCATGGGCTATATATGGGTTAGTTAGAATATGAACATGTATCTGTGTATATATATAATGATGTTTATGATATATAATGCTAATATGATATGTAATGATGATTGTTACAGCACATTGCACTAGATTACAGAAAGAATTACAGAATGAATGGTAATTAAGTAAAATGAATAATTAATAGATGGTTATAGATTGTGCATGTGATACTGGGTTCTACGGGTGTCGGTCGCCATTGACATCTCCCGCATGCTAAGACCGTCGCGATCCGGAAATGAATCGTGACACTTTGATTCTGAAATAATATTTATTATATTTTTTCAGCTTATGATTTCAATGGTGCATTCAAATACATATACTTCCAAGCTTACTCGAAAAACAAAACACCGAGATGCCTGCTTAACTGTTGGGATCGATTTTTGCGATTTGTCTTAATTTTCACATATATTGTTCATATGATTAAATGAAGTATTTTCATATTTAAATGAGGTGTTATTAAGCTTAAATGAGCATAAGAATTATGATGAGAATGTCACACCCCTAAAAGATGAAAGAGTGTAACAATCGAATCCAATTATGATTTGGGATAGGAAAAGAAAGTGGTTTATATAGTCCAATTAGTTATTATCTAAATTACCTGGGTTAATTGTTTTAGGTCGAAATTTAGTTATAAAACATGTTATTTGAAACTAATTTCGAGCCGGATTAGTAATTAGTGAATTTAAATATCGTATTTAGATTTTAAGACTGATATAAAATTTGGACAAATCATTTAGATTATTTCAAAATTATTATTTTAGATTTTTCGCGAAGATAAAATTAATATTAAAAATAAAAATGAAGCAGTTATCAACTAAATTATTTTAAAAGACTCAATTGGAAACCTTTAAAAATTTAGTATATTAAATCAAAATTTGGGTTCGAAATCGTAAACGCATAGGTAGAGGTGGAAGCCAAACCGACCAAATAAAATCGAAATCGATGTTTTCATAATTTATTTGATTTGGTTTAAAAAGTAAAGTAAACTAAAAGGTCGATTTGATTTGTGATATATATATATATATATATATATATATATATATATATATATATATATATATATATATATATATATATATTATTTTTTATCATTATTATAATTAAATATATTTAATTTTATTTTATATACAGCCACATTTTTTTAACCTAATATTAATTGAGAATTTTAAAAAAAATTATTTATAAAAATTAATTAAAAATAAATAAAAAAAGAGTCTAATTCTTGAAAAAATATAAATTTTTAATATACTAATTAATAAAATAGACATATTTTGGGTTGTACAATATTAAACTATTTTGAAATTTTTTTATTATTGATATTTTATCAATATTTTCTCTCAAATTTATAATAAAATAATGATAATTTATAGAAAAAAAATATTTAGTTTGAAATTGATAAATTGAAAGTATTCAAATTGAATCAAATTAAACTAAAAGTAAATGTTTGACTATAATAATAATTTAATTTAATAATGTTTGATTATAATAATGATTTGATTTAATTTGAATATTTTTCAAATTGAAAATATGAATTTGATTTGATAACAACCATTTAAACTGAATAAACCAAACTGATATCATCTCTACGTATAAAAAATATATTAAGCACCTTACACATTAATTTTTAAAATATATATTTTATTTTTTATTATTTATATAATACAGTAAATTTATACTTTCCTTTTAACCATAATATATAACATCATATAAATTAAAATTAAATGTGAAGATGAAATTTTGATTTGAGCTTAATTTGGGGTTATTGAATTTTTTTTTTACTATAAATATATTATAAATAAATATATTATTTTATTCACTCACAAATGAAATAAAATTACACATAAATCATGAAAAATAAAATAAAAACTACATAAGTATACATTTTCAAATGAATAAGAAATAAAAATAAAAATCAATTTTGATAAGTTAAAGAAATATTTACATGTAAAAATAATAATAATAATTACAAATTACAAATTCAAAAATAGATAATACATTGCTTAAGAAAATTTCTAAACTAAGATAAAGTCTTCAATTGAAATCTTGAATTCAATAATCTTCAACTAAAAAAAAAAATTAAAACCCTGCAAAAATTTAAAAAAAAAAAAGAGAGAGAAAAAACAAAAAACCAACATAGTAGCAACATATATATATGTATATATAATTAAATTTTTTGGGCTCATATTTTATTTTTTCAAGAACCATTAAAAGAAAATTAACTTGGCTGAAATTTCAAATTAAAATTATTTATTTTAGGGGCCTCAAATTTTGATAATTGAATATACCTCATTATTAATTTTGCTTTATACTTAGAAATTATAACCATTTTAAATTTTCGAAAATTCAATTTTTTTCAAATGAAATAGCCATTAATTTTAACTTAACCATCTAGTTACCAATTTTTAAATCAAACCAAAAATGACAATTTTAATTCAATTTACCCCACCAAAAATTAACTTCTCCTTTAATTATTTTGTTGATTATTATGATAGCCCAAAATGGTATTTTCCAATGAACACAAAGCATAATCAAACAAACAATATAGAATACATTTTTAACACTTTACAGTTTAATTCAAAGAAAATAAACGAATCTGAAGCTCATGAATATTTAAAACAAACAATGATTACTATACAAATATTTCGTCCTAACCAAGTAAATACCTTTAAACAACCTAAAACTCTTTTGGCCAAGTATCATTATGTCAAAGAAATTTAAAAATCAAATAGGCTCAAACCCAATCAATCAAGGGAAAAAATGAACATAATAGCAAACAATTGAGAGATTTATATCATACTGATTCATAAACAATCAAAATGACGAAAAGATTAAGATCCAAATAATGTGAACATTTGAAAAAAAAAAAAAAAAAAAGATTAAATTAAGTTTATTCAAATTTTTACACATCCTCCATTTTATAAGCTCTGTAAAGTAAACTGAATTCCATCAGGACTGTAACGAACAAAACCACCACTTTTATATCAGAAATCCATTTAATCAAACACACAAGAAAAAAAAAATCAGTCAACTTATATATCCATACTTATATTCAAATTCCAATTAACCCTTATATTCAAATTCCAATTAACCCTAACAAATGGAAACTAAATCAAACAAAGATTTCTTCAACTCACCGAACTAAACATCATCTAAAGTTGCTATTCTGCTCACCATCCTAACATTATTTGGCAATAACTATTTTAATCACAAATTCAAAATTAAAATCTAGAATTTTGGAAATAAACACATATTAACTAAAAACCTCCAAACAGTTGATAAAATGTTCATATTTCACCATTCTGAGAATATGAACACAATATTCCCTTTTGGCTAAAACACATGTACGAATAAAATCAGTCCAGTAACAACGAGCATTTAGAAATCGTTCTGAATTCAAAAGCAGAAAATATATTTTAACAAAACCCCAAAATGAACAAGTAAATTATGTTTCATTAACTACCAAGTTAAGCCTAAATCAATATAGATTCCATTTTTACAGAACAGTTATCTATTTTTGTACTATATTTTAGAAAAAATAACTATGGCTATTCCTTCTTTGTGGCGGAATCCCACCCAGGAAGGAAATTCAAACTCACGGAGTCCCATATTAAAACACTTCGATGAATCTGTTTTAAGGTTTGAAGGCCCAGAAACTAATAAAATGAAACTATATTTTATGCCTTTTATGTATATGCATGTTGAACAATCGGAAAAATCAAGGCACGATAAAAAGGACTAGAAGATTACCAACGAGCTTGAACATGGGACCAGACCCGATGTAAATCCTTCGAAACCCAAGAAAAAAAGGAGATTCGGACTAGACATTTTGCCGATTTAAGATTCCTGCAGTAGGTAATATTGGCACATCCACAAGTAAGCTGACTATTCACCTCACCCAAAGCTTATGAGGCACCATCACCATCATTCCTTTTTGAGCTGATTAACCAACAACGAAACCCACGGAATCGAAGTACCAAAACCATACACAAATTGATTTGACTTCAGCTTGAAATGCATCAGGCTTGGAACCCAACTTCATAAACTTTAACCGAGACAGGTGGGCCAAACTTGACCGAGCAACCAAACTTATTTTTCTCATATCTATTTCATCACCCACTATTTCATTCTTCACAGCAATCCCATTACCGCAAACAGGACTTGACCCACCAACCAAACTTACATGACCCATCTCTTCTTCAATACAGAATCCCAAATTTCCCTCCACTGTCAAGAAAAATGATTACACAATACAACAAATAGCAATCAAATAGATCAAAAAAGTAACCATTTCTAAAACATAACCCACCAACTAGTCTCACATTCATTTTCTAACTGCAATCTCAGTAATCTAATTGAGTGAATTCATAAAATCCTTAACCATTAGTATAGAAGAACAAGTACCTGGTGCTTGGTGAGCTTGTTGGGTGCGCCACAGACGCAAGTTGGTCGTCTTCGAAGGTTGAATCCTCCACCATCGCCGTCAATTGTCCCAAAAGTCTGATTCGAATCATACAAAGAAAGAATAACTGACGCCGGAATTACAGGTGGAGCTAGGGTTAAAGGGGTATTATCAGGTAGGCTTTGGGATGGGGTTTGAGTGATTTATCAAAGTTCGGCGAAATAGCAACGGATTTTTGTGGGTCGAAAAGAAGATGAGTTGCTGGTAGCAATTGGAGGACGAATACTTGCCCAGATAAAAGAAAATGACGGAGAGTAAAGCGAAGGTTGTGCCCAAGCCTTTCCTTCAACAGCTCGTCACAATTCCTTTGCAAAAGTTCTTAATGCCTCTGAGAACTAGATAAGGTGCTCATCAACTCCCAGGCACACCAAGTCTGAATCGAAATTGAGAGTCGTGGATTCGAACCCAACATCAGCTCGGACCTTGAATAGATTTGGAGGTCTGCGTTTCTAGAGATCGCGGGCATTAGCAAGCAGAAAAACCATGGCTGTGGTGGCTTAACCTTAGATGGAAGATAGGCTATGTTTGGTTGCAGAAGAAATAAAGAAAATTAAAAGAGAAGAACTAAGTGTTATGAAAAATAAATAAAAAAAAAAAAAAAAAAAGAAGATGAATAAAAATATAAAAAAAGAATTTTATCTTTTTATGTATTATAAAATAATATGAATTTTTATTTATAAGTTCATCTCTACTATAGGCCATAATAAATAAACTAATCATAACTTATAATATAAATGGTTCAATAAAATTAATTTTAAATATAAAAATTTTCTAGTAGTGGGATAAATAAATGGATATTCACATTTATTTATATATTTATAACATTCTCCTTTAAATGTTTATTTTTATAAAAAAATATATTTCATTAAAACTTTAATAATAAAAATTCAGTGGGAAAAAAATAGTGAAAGAAAAAAAAAATACAATATTCGTACATTGCAAATAATACACTGTTTCATTCAAAATCTTATTAGAAAAATCCAATGGGATAAAATATTTGATTAAGGGAAAAAAAATACAGTATTAAACTCTTCATATTTACAATATAACTGAAAATTTTTAAGATGTTTTATTTCAATATTGTTAACCTATTTTTTTAATATTGTAACAAGTAATATCTTAGTGAATAAATATATTAGATTGTCACTTGAACGAATTTATTAAACACCAATTTCACAATTCTTTTATAATAATAAGTATGCCTTTTACATAAACTATGATATTTCAGGACCAAAAATTTATTTATTATCTTTTCTAACTGAAAAGAATTTTTATCCATATTAAGTGATTGAATAACCATTGAACTATTCAATAAATGTATTTTGTATATAAAATTATAAATGAACTTCTTTGTGTATAAGTTAACTGATAAATAATTTTTTTTTTTGCCAAATGTTTAATTTGTAATTGTCACAGCCTAATTTTAGACTGTGACGGTCCTAGGGTACGGGTAATGCCAAAGCCGACTAGTACCTCGAAGAACTCATGTTATTATTTTAACTTAACTTTTACATTCATTACTTAACCTTTGATACATTTTAGGTGATTTTTTTTTTTTTTTTAAAACACCATAATGTTCATGCAGAAAAACTAACAGAGTTTTCTTTGTAACTCTGACCTAAGCTATCCGTAAAACATATCAATTGCACTTCCAAAATAGTACATCCCCTTATAACTTCCATTAGTCAATCACAACTCAATATGCACTTCAATATTTGCATTCATATATCATATTATATACATATCATATAAACTTCTCATGTCATATATATATGTACATCATACACATAATCATGTCATATATGATTACCATTTGATCATTTTAGACACTTTACTTTTAGTCAATCCAAACCCTCTATACATTATATACCAAGGAACTTCTATACACAAGAGTTACCTCAATATATACATCTGTGATCCAAGGCTGGAGATGAGATAACCAATGGATGACTACCTCACTGAGGTCCTGAAAACATGTAACCACAGAAAAGGCGAGTATAATATTATACTCAGTGAGTCAATATATATATATATGAGTATGCAGTATTATTCATGACAGTCACATCTATCCATTAATAATCTGTAAATAGAAATACTGGTGATATCATGATGAAATACATATCATGAATCATAATGCATATAATATAATAGGAGCCTGTAACATATCAATTTATATCATATAGTAAACTGTGGCTTCACTTCCCTTCCATCACATATCCATCCAATCACACCATTTCCAACCAATCACACCATGGCATAGGAAATTTACCCCTCCCTAACATAAGTCATAAAAAATATCTGTAATCACAGCTGATGGTTTATTTCTACACCATCGAAGTAGTCCTGTTATAACATATTATATGCAAATGTCTCATATAGCAATGAATATATTAAAATAAGTCTCAAATAGGACTTAAATGATGATATATATCATTATAAGATCCAAAGAAAGGGTTTGACTCAATTTCATATTTTTGCCCGCTGGGGTCCAGTTTGCGCTGCCACAACTGGCTCCCAAATTACTTATTTTTCAAGCACTTTTTGGTTTGCCTTGAAATTAATATTAACATGGCATTTTCTTTGTACCAATAACAAGTACATATATATAAAAGACAATTAGGCTCAGTTTTCAGGTCAAAAAGCCTTTTATAATAAATTTTATAGCCATTCAAAGTTTATACTAATTATAGGTATTTCGGAAGCTCTATTTTATGTCAAATTGGTAAATTTGCACAAAAATGGATCATTAATAGTTTTCAAGCAAGGTTATCATTTCATATGCATAAATGCATGACTTATGAATGAATAATACATCAATCATATATATAGACTCACCTCTATCAAAATCTCCCCAATAATACTCCTAACAGGCCTAGCCAGTCCGTGATTCCCCGTCCGCAGCCCTAGCTTGGGACGATTCTCCTATAACAACCAAATTGGTCTTATAAAACACATACTCATTATAAACCATATCAAAACACATATCATGCCATATTAAGGCATATTCTAGCATATTATCACATATCAACATGCATAAACACACATTGACCCATATTGCACTTTAAAGGTTGTATATCACTCTTTTAACACTTTTCATACCTTTTATGCATTAAATGCATTTCTATCATCATATATCGTTCACATTACATATATTCATCATTATTATGCTAAGTTATAAACTTCCAAACACTTAGCTCAATATTCCATACCAAACATACACAAATTTCCAATTATGCTTCAAATCACTTATACCATTCAATCTTTCCACATTTAACCTTATACATTTCAATCATTTATGCCATTATACTATAATCAAACCTTAGTTCCTCATTTGCATTTACCTAACACCTTAAAGTAATAAAGTCTATATGTTAACAATTTAATGGAAATCATTCCATTCTTCCATTTTTCAACACCAATCAAACATACAACATTAATATACACCAAATGCATTACATATAATCATTCAAACCTATCAAATACCAAAGCAGTAAGGCATTTTTCATGCTTATACATTTCAGCCAAAACCTAACTCATTCCAAATCAATTCATTTCAAACATTTAGCCATCAATTCATGTTAATTACATCAAATACACCTTATTCATACCTTTAAAACCATTAAACATAAAAAATCAAACATCATGTTCTTCATCATTGATTTCGGCCAATATGAATTCCTAACCAAATGAGTTTGTTTCAATCTTTTAACCATATATTCATGCTAAAAACATCAATTAAACATCATTTGAACCAAAGGAATCATCAAAACATCAATTTGATTCCAAGTTCTTCCTATTAGGGTTTCAATCCATCTTTTTGAATTCTAACCATACAAAATATGTTTTGATCACTAATAAACATCAAGGAACATCATATAAACATTATTAAATCAAAAGAACTTCAAAACCAACAACTTACCAAAAATTCTTCAAAATTTTCTTTGAATTAATTCTTAGCTTAAATGAGTTTTTTCTTGAATTCTATGGTTAGATTTGTATTTAGGATGATGGAATTAATCTATTTCCATCAAAGATTGAAAGAAAACTATAAGAAATGGTGGTGGTGGATGGTGGCCGAACCTAACAATGAAGAAAAGGAAAGTTTGCTGCAACTTTTAACTTAACGAAGATGATGAACAATGAAGTGGTGGGAAAAATCTATTGAAATATCAAAGTTGTGATTCCATACATCAATCTTATGATAAAATTAGTGTAACCTAGCCATCCAACCATCCATCTTTCATACTTTTATTCCATTGGTTAATCCAAGTCAATATTGATGTCTTTAATATACATTTGTCACACCAAATCTAAAACCAAAGCCAATAATCCTATACTTTGAGCTTATGATAGCAATTGTGTAACCTATCGATCTAACCATCCATTTCTTCATCATTTCATCCAATGGTTAGATTTAATCAAGCCTAAAATGATACCATGGAATTGCAAACACCATATAATTCCATATCTCAAAGAAAAATACCATATTGCCCTTAGTTCAACCGAAGCACCTCAATTGAGCAGCTTACAAGGCACTATTTTCAATCGGGTTTATTTCTCCATCAAAACTTCAAATAAATTAAATAACATCATTTTCAATTCCTAATTTTCTTTTCTACCTTCAAATATCATGTTAATTCCATAAAAACTCGAAGGGGTGTGAAATGACCATTTTACCCCCAGTTCACAAAATTTTGAGTTTTTTCCGATTTCTTCCTAACAGCCTTTGATGCACTTTTACATGTGTAAAACTGTCTAAAACATGTATATTCATTCAATTTAAACATAAACATGCATCATACATATCAATTTAAGCAAAGAAGGAACCCCTTAGGTTTGTCTCTTAAAGCTTAAGTTCTAAGCCTTTAAACTGGGGTGTTACACATGAATTATTGCAACCAAATGAGATTTATCTTCCATTAGTCGAATATTATTTTGTCTATTATCAATGATTATAGTTTGATATCCCAAGCATAATTTGATCTATCTTAATTGATTTGTTATTGAAGTTGAAAAGCCTATTGTATTGCTCACATTGTGAACTTGAATTGTAATACTTGACTTTTAATGAACTTGCACCAAAATACCTTTAAAATTATGCACACCAAATGTTAGGCAATAATGCCACAATGAATGCTATT